>CAUYPK010114037.1:0-11864 GCA_963574355.1 Loris lydekkerianus | reverse complement strand
AGTAACTAAGAAAATGCCAGGAAGGCTGTGTTAACCATTGTGATGAAAATGTGTCAAATGGTTTATGAAGCTAGTGTATGATGCCCCATGATCATATCAATGTACACAGCTATGATTTAATAAAAAAAAATAAAAATAATAAAAATAAAAAAAATTTTTTTGTAGAAACAAGAGCCTCACCATGTTTCCCAGGCTGCTCTCAAGCTCTTGGCTCCAAGCAATCTTCTAGCCTAGGCATTCCAAGTGCTGGGATTACAAAATTGAGCCTCTAGAGAATTTAAGACCCACTTTGTACCAGCAGCTAACACCATTACCCTCTCTTCTTTCCCAGAGGTTAATACCGTCATGACTTTGAAGGTCATTTCCATGTATGTTGTTACATATATATGTGTATGTTGTTTCATACCTTTCGTTGTTTCATACTTTTCATAAATATTATGAAGCACTGTTATAGACTCTTAAGCTATATAAGTGGAATAATGTTACTGATATAATTGCACTTATTTATCATTTCCCTTCTTCCCTTTTTGTTCTCTCTCTTTTCTTCCTCTCTTCGCTGCCTTTTATTGGCTTAATAGTGTCTTCAGAATTTTTTTTAATTAGGGTTAGGGTTAGGAAACTTGATTTGGAAACTAGAGCTAAGGTATCTTGTCTTTAAATGCTCACACTTAGTGGCTCATGCCTGTAATTCTAGGAGGCCAAGGTGGGGGGATTTCCTAAGCTCACAGGTTTAAGACAAGCCTGAGTAAGAGCAAGACCCTGTCTCTAAAAATAGCTGGGCATTGTGGCAGGTGCCTTGTAGTCCCAGCTACTCAGGAAGCTGAGGCAAGAGAATTGCTTGAGCCCAAGAGTTTGAGGTTGCTGTGAGCTATGATGCCACAACATTCTACTGAGGGCAACAAAGTGAGACTCTGTCTCAAAAATAAATAAATAAATAAATAAATAAATACTTAACTATACTTTCAAAAAATAATGACATTTCCTTTCCTCTACCAAACATGGATAAGGGTTTTATGAGTTGAGATATTCATAGAACACCTACTACTTATTGCTATTAATATTTGCAGTTTTAGTTTCCTTTTTAACATAAAACATCAGATTTTAAATAGTTGATAAAATTTACTAATATATTTTACTAATTTCTGTGTGTTTCACTATTGCTTGTTCTATTTCATGTTTTCCATTCTTCAATACATCTTTTAGTGAAAGTGTGTATATAATAGACTCAGTCTTTGAATGATTAAATGTCTTTATTTTGCCTTTTTTCCCAAAAGATACTATGAAATTTTAGAGGGATACTTTGAGTATATCACTTAATTTTCTTCTGGCTTAGTTGTTGCTGATAAGAAGTCATGGTTGGTCTAAATATCGGTTTAACTGCTTGGAAAGTATTTCTTTTAGAGTTCCTTTAAAGTTGCTTCAATTTTAGCAATTCTGCCAGGAGTGAGAAGAAAATTGTCTCTCCACCTTCTGACTTCCATGTCTAGTATCTTTTTATTGCTTCATCCCATTTTTCATTTCCTCTGAATTCCAGAACAGATTCTTAAATTTGCCCTGTATAGCAATATCTGCTTCCATCAATTCTTCTCTTTAACTCCTTATATTGGGCTGATAACTTTTATTTTTGGGTTACAGGCATCTATTGCCATATAACAAGTCACCACCAAATGTGGTGGTATAAAACAATGACTATTCTATTCTGTAAGTCAAGAATTTATTTATTTTATTTTATTTTTTCTTTGAGACAGAGTCTCACTCTATTGCCCTTGGTAGAGTGCCATGGCATCACAGCTCATAGCAACCTCCAACTCTGGGGCTTAAGTGATTCTCTTGCCTCAGCCTCTTGAGTAGCTGGGACTACAGGTGCCTGCCACAATGCCCAGCTATTTTTGTTGCAGTTGCCACTGCTGTTTTAGCTTGCTGGGACCGGGTTAGAACCTGCCACCTTCAGTATATGGGGCCGGCACAGGAAAACCTTAGTAAAACCAAGGTGCAGCCCTTGGTTTTACTTTTTAAGGACAAATTAAATTTAATAATTCGATATTGTCATACGTACATACTTTTCATTCTTATTAACAATGATAAAGTTCTCTCTCTCTCTTTCTCTCTCTCTCTCTTTTTTTTTTTTCTTAACTGACTTACACTTAGTTCCAATGAAATATTTTAGGTAAAGGATATGATTCTTTCTTTTTATTTCCAGGTGCTACTGAATTGGAATCTGGATGCTTTTTTACAGGAAATCTACTTAGAATCTGCTGATTAATAAAGTATAAATCATGATACTTTGGAAAGTATCATGATAATATGTACTGATTTTTTTTAAAAAATTATATGATATGAACGACTTTTAAGTGGATCTTGAAAATAAAGACCAGTTTATATTCTCAGACTGTCAAAATGTCAGATGCTTAAACAGCCAAACAACCAAGATCTCATGAATACTTTAGTGGAGTTAATTGATGGCTTATTTGTATTTTACAGTTTTTATTACTGTACATAGTACTATGTAATAGACTATGCTTTAAACATGTTTCATTTTGTGTGTTAGTACTGAGTCGGGAATTTGTAAAGGGCACGTGGGGAATGACATGTTGTGACTGCACCAGGTCTGGGGCCTCCTGGTAGGAAAGCTTTGAATGGGTGAAGCTGACTTACATGGCCGGGGGCTAGAGTCTTCACTCACACATCTGCTACCTGGTGAGGTTGACTCAATGGACAAAGCAAATAGAAATGTCCACCAGAACACACCTTTTGGCCATACCCTCTCATCATAAGTCCTGGTTCCAGTGTATGGCCACTTATGATTTAGCTTTGGAAGTCTCATGGCATCTCTTTTACCATACTGTATTGGTGAAAACTTGCACTGCCCAGTATGGTTGATACTGGTTGTATGTGCCTATGAGTACTTGAAATGTGGCTAGTTTGATCTGAGACAAGCTGTAAGTATAAAACACACTCTGGGTTTCAAAGATTTGTGTTAGGGCTGGTCAAGGGTTAAAGAGGTGGCAAGCAGGTGCCTGAAGACTGAGCGTGGAGAGTGGGAATTAAATAGTACATAGGAGCCCAATTGCAGCTAGGAACTGTTCCCTGGTGGTAACAATAGTAAAAAGTCCTCATAAACCATATAATTAACATTGCAAATTTCAACCTTGTGTGTCCTTCAGGAAGGTTTGGGGAAGACATCAAGGGTAATAAGAAGTTTATTGTGTAACCTTAATCTGTCAATCACCCCAAAGGGGTGACCATTCTTGCCAGGAGAAACGGGGGACAAACTAGTGTGCCTAGACTCTGAGTCTTTCTCTGTGGGTGGGGTCTGATCTGTCACCCTCTCTGGAGCATATTTTCACTTTGTGTAGCTTCCTTCTTTATGTTCATTCTTTCTTTCCTGTTTGTATAAGATCGCTTTGTGTTCTAGTCACTCCATCATCAGCTCACCTGGATACCAGTACTCTCCTGACATTGGGAGCTGGGGGACCAGGAACAGCCTGATGGACCTAACATTTTGGTGCTGAAACCTGGGACCTCCTTTTGATTTGGCAGACTTCTTTCTGGCTCTGGTAAAATAAAATAAATGAGTGATGTGTATTTGTTGGAGGCTGCTTACCAGCACTATCTTCATGGAGTTCCATTTTTCTGTGTTTGATACCTAAGTTTGCAGAACCTCTGTTTCTCTCTCCTCTCCCTACCCCTGTGTATTACCCAGCTTCCCAGTGGCTCTACCCCCTACTAAAAAGCTGTAATCTATATATTACAACCTTTGTTTCACTATGTTCTATCTTTCCTTTGCTAGTCTTTGTGTTTTGAGGTTTTTTCCAGCTGTACTAACTCTGACTTTGCTGGGTTTTGCAGTTATAGATTCACTAACTTTCTGGGGGGTGGGGGGGAATGAGGGTAGAACATTGTACTTGTTAGTTCAATGGTAGAACGTTGTACTTATTAGGGGATCCCCACCTCCTTGTCTGTTCAAGATGGGAAATGGGGGGGGATCCCAGGGGACTCCCTGCTGGAATGCAGCCTCAGCAATTGGAATGGCTAAGCTGGAGGATCTGAAAAGAAAAAAGCTTATTTTTTTGTATGCCTCATAACTGTAATTTGGAGAAAAAAATGGATACATTCTTTTTGATTTTGATAAGCAGGACTAATTTCTGGTATTGTGAGTTTGATGAGAATAGCCAGGTCTTCTGATTTATTGGCAAAAATACTCATGTGTTTAATTTTGGAGGTCTTACTAGTGTGAATAGATACAAATATATCCTTATCACAAATAGTTCAGAGTTTCCTGTTTATGTTCTTCACTAAAATTTAATGTTACTAGAGATAGAAATTCTGGAAGTCTGGTCAATGCATGTAGTTCTGTATGTGGATATACCAGGGAGTAGGATGTGTTGTGAAAATGGCATAAAATGTATACTTACTGAGAAAATATTTACATGTGAAATTTCATCTAAGTCAGAGGTTGTTTTAAAGTTGATTCAATGTATGGATTTGAAAAAAAAAAAAGATAAAAAGGGGATGTAAAAAAGTCTATGAATATGGAAATGTTTTTTGCAAAGAAAGGATTGAACAGAGAGAAATGGTTTTGTGTGGGAAAAGGAAACAGTTAAGTAGGAGAGAGAAATATGAAGAAAATCAAGGATAAAAAGATGTATTTTTGAAAAGGAAAGTAAAAAGGGAAGAGAATAATAATATTGTATAAAAAGGTTTTTATATGAGAGATTTTGTCCTAAAGTAACTGATGGTTTAAGAAAAGAAAAGTTTGGGACAAAGGCAGAGATAGTCCAGGTATTTGCAGATGGTCTGTGTAAATTGTAATAAGGCTTGTGAAAGGAAATTTAGAAAGAAATTTGTGTGGAAAACATGGAAAGTCTGTTAAACTCTTGCTGTTATTTCCTGCTTGCTTTGAATCAGCAGTTACAAAGGCCTGTCATTATAGAACTCAAGGTTAATGGGAGTGGCCAGCTCTGATAACAGTGTAATAAGGGTGGAGAATGTAAATGGAAGTCTCATTTTCTATTACGTTTCCCCAGTCTCATTAAGTAGAAATTTTAGATCTGGCCTAGAAAAGAGCCACAACATAATTAAAAGGTTGAAGAGGTGATAGATCATTTGAAGTCCTTACCGACTCTTGATAATTTGGGGCCTTCCTGTCCTTAGAATTCTTCCCTAGAGAGACCAGAGGGAAGATTTAGGAGCCAAGGGCAGGGATTTCCCTATGTTTGTCACAAGACATGGAGACAAGGGAAACTGGCTGTGGAGGAATGGGCTGGAACACCCCCATAGTCAGGGATGGTGCTCTGGGGCAAGGGGTGCCTGGTCTGGTGGACAGACAGGGAGGAAAGGGCAGGGCCTTACAATGTGGCCCTTGCCTCAAATAACAGACAAATTAGTGTAGGGCCTTATGAAGCCACCTCTGATCAACCCTGTTCTGCTGGTCACAGGGACTCCTGGTCTGACAGGAAGCCTACTCTTTTCTCATCATAGAAATCATGAGACAGAAAGCCTCATTCTCCACCAATTCTTCCCTGGGATGTTTTTTAAAAAATTGGAAGTCCCCTAAGACTCATCAGTCTTGGCAGAAAGAAACTAGTATTTTTCTACAACATAGCCTATGCCCAATACCAGCTGTTGGGTGGAGAATCCTGGCCTCAGATTAGGAGCTTTGACCCAAACACCATCCTTCAGTTATACCTCCTTTGTGGAAGAGAGGGAAGGTGGTCAGAGGTTTCCTATGTTCAGGCTTTTGTTTATCTCAGAGATAATCCCCAATATTGTGAATTTTGTGTGGAAAAGTATCAACTCACAGGGATAGGAAAAGGTCTCAGTGGGTCTTTGACTCCAGACAAAGCTCACACTTTAGGGCAAGGATCAGGAGAACACAGAGGAATTGTGTCTGTTGCTTTAGCCCCAGAGGAGCCTCAGGCCCCACTGACATATGATCTAACCTCTTCTCTTTATCCCTCTCTTCTGGATATTAACTTGCCTCCTTTATGTCCTTTGCAGGAAATATCAGGACCCAGAGGGCAGCCTGTGCAGGTTCACATTCCATTCTCAATGGGGAATCTCAAGATGTGTAAAGTTAGGGATCTTCTCTCCCAACCTCAGGATATTCATAGGGTCATTTGAACACCTGTCTATTGTTTTTTATTTAATCTGAAGAGATGTGTGGGTCTTACTCTCACATTGCTGTTCAGTAGATGAAAGAAACAGAATTTTGGCAGCTGATTTGGTCTATGGAGACCAACTCCATGCCCTAAGTCAACAGCTTCCATCTAGAAATCAGGCATCTCCTTAGGGATTCTGGGGTGGAATCACCAAACGAGATCAAAGAGGACCTGACCTCCACAACCACATGCTAGTGTGTTTTATGGGAGCCTAAAATCTATGCAAGTAAAACCAGTCAACTTTTCCAAATTAACAGAGGTGGTTCAGGGAAGGAGGAAAGCCCAGCAACATTTAGAGAAAGAATCACTGAAGTTATCAAAAAGTATACCTCATGTCGCAGAGACAGAAATAGTAATAAATTTCATTAACAACTCTGACTCTGGTATCTATAGGAAGCTCCAGAAGTTGACCTTGGTAAGTTGGCCTGGCTACTGTCCACAACAACTGAGGTATGGAGGTGATAGAAAGGGAGCACCAAAAGGCAAAATTATTGGGGACAGCAAATGAAACCACACCAACAATATATTACTGAGATCTGATCAAGCTAAAAATCTTCTGCACAATTAAGGGAACTGTAGGTAAAGCAAACAGACAGCCTTCAGAATGGGAGAGGATTTTTGCAGGTTATGTTTCTGACAAAAGCCTGATACTAGTATCCACAGAGAACTCAAACTGATCAATAAGAAAAGAACAAAAAACCCATTTCTTTGTGGGCAAGAGACTTGAACAGAAACTTCTCTGAAGTACTATTTTTTCCAAATCTTTAAAGTATGACAGTGGTGCTTTTATAGGGATTGCATTAAATTTGTATATTGCTTTGGGCAGTATGGACATTTTAATAATGTTGATTCTTCCCAGCCATGAGCATGGTATGTTTTTCCATTTGTTAACATCTTCAGCTATTTCTTTTCTCACAGTCATTTGTTAGGTAAATTCCCAAATATTTTATCTTCTTTGGCACAACTGTAAAAAGAATAGAGTCCTTGACTATTTTTTCAGCTTGACTATTGTTGGTATATATGAATTCTATTGATTTTGTATCCTGGGACACTGTTATATTCCTTGATCTCTTCTAAGAGTTTTGTAGTTGAGTTCCTGGGATTTTCCAGGTATAGTATCATATCATCAGCAAAGAGTGAGAGTTTGATCTCCTCTGACACTATTTAGATACCTTTCTCTTGCCTGATTGTGGTGGCTAAGACTTCCATTACTATGTTGAATAGCATTGGAGAAAAAAGGCATCCTTGCCTATTTCCTGATCTGAGTTTTCAATTTTACTCCATTCAATATGATATTGGCTATGGGTTTGCTGTGGATAGCCTCTATCAGTTTAAGAAAAGACCCATCTAAACCTATTTTCTTAAGTGTTCTGATCATGAAAGGATGCTGGATGTTGTCAAAAGCTCTTCTGCATCAATTAAGAGAATCATATGGTCTTTGTTTTTTATTTTGTTTATGTGATGTATTGTATTTATAGATTTACGTATGTTGAACTAACCTTGAGACCCTGGGATAAAACCAACTTGGTCATGGTGTATAAGTTGTTTAATGTGATGCTGGATTCAGTTTGCTAGGCTCTTATTGAAAAGTTTTGCATTTATATTCATTAATAATATTGGTCTATAGTTTTCTTTCATTGTTGGGTCTTTTCCTGGTTTGGGGATCAGGGTGATATTTGCTTTGTAGAATGAGTTGGGAATTATCCTTCTTTTTCTATGTTTTGGAAAAGGTTATACAATATAGGTACTAGTTCCTCTTTAAAGGTGTGGTAGAATTCTGATGGGAAGTCATTTGGTCCCAGACTTTTCTTTTTTAGGAGATTTCATATAGTTGATGCTAGTTCAGAACTTGATACAGGTCTGTTCAACATTCTCAATTTTTTTCTGGTGAGTCTAGGAAGGTGGTGTGCTTCCGGGTATTGGTCTATTTCCTCCATATTTTCATATTTCTGAGAATAGAGTTTTTTACAGTATTCATTAAGTATAAATTGAAATTCATTGAATTTCTGAGGTGTCTATTGTTATTTCTCCTTTACCATTTCTGATTGATGATATTAGGGATTTTACTTTTCTGTTTCTGATTAGATTAGCCAGAGGTTCATTAATTTTGTTAATCTTTTCAAAAACCAACTTTTTGATTTGTTGATCTTTTGAATGATTCTTTTGTTTTCATTTCCATTTAATTATTCTGTAATTTTGGTTATTTGTTTTCTTCTGCTGGGTTTGGGGTTGGGATATTCTTCCTTTTCCTATTACTTGAGATGTCCCATTAAGTTGATGACTTCCTATCTTTCCATTCTCTTCAGGAAGGCTTACAATGCTATAAATTTCCCTCTTAGGACTGCCTTTGCACTATCCCATAGGTTCTGATAATTCAGATCTTCATTGTCATTGGTTCCAAAAATTTGGAAATTTCCTTCTTAATTTCATCTATGACCCAGCTATCATTCAGGATAAGGTTATTTACTTTCAAGACTTTGTTTGAGTATGAAGATTTCTGTTTTTGTTGAGTTCAACTTTTATTCTGTGATGGTCCGAGAAAATACAAGAAATAATTTCTATTCTTTTAAATTTTCTGAGGTTAGACTTGTGACTTAAGATGTGATCAATTTTGGAATATGTTGCATGGGCTGATGAGAAGAATGTGTATTAAATTTTATTAGGATGAAATGTTCTATAGATGTCTGTTAAGTTCATTTGTTGAAGTATCTATTTAAGTCCAATATTTATTTGTTTAGTTTATTTTTAGAAGATCTATCCAACACTACCAAAGGGGTGTTAAAATCTCTGACTATTATGGTGCAGGAAGATATCAAATTGTTCATGTTGGTTAGGGTTTCCTTTATAAATTGAGGAGCATTCTGGTTTGGTGCATAAATGTTAATAACTGAAATCTCTTCATGTTGAGTGTTTCTCTTGACAAATATGAAGTGACCATTCTTATCTTTCCTTACCTTTGTTGGTTTAAAGCCTGTTGTATCTGTGAATAAAATTGCAACCCCTGCTTTTTTCTGACTTCCGTTTGCCTGAATTATAGATGTCCATACCTTCATTCTGAATCTATTTTTATCCTTTAAGATAAGATGAGATTCTTGTATTCAGTAGATATCTGGTCTGAGTTTATGTATCCAGTCCATCAACCTGTGCCTCTTTGGAGGACAATTTAAAGCATTCACATTAATTGAGAGAATTGATAAGCCTGGTAGTTTTTTTGGTATCATGGTTTTCAAATATCCAGTGGACATTTTTAATCCTTTTACCACTGTGGAAGTTGGGTTTTGTTTAAAAATTCTCAATGAGTTTACTTTGGTGGTAGAGCATTGTGCTGGTCATTGTGGAGGATTCTGAGAATATCCTGGAGAGCTGGTTTGGTATAACAAATTTCTTCAACATGTGTATGTCATTAAAGTATTTGATGTCTACATCATTCAGAAACAAAAATAAATCAGTAGGAATAATGCTACCAGATTTCAGGCTATAGTATAAATCAAAACAGGATGGTACTGGCACAAAAATAGAGAGGTAGATGTATGGATGAACCAAGAGATGAACCCAGAAACTTATCATCATCTGATCTTTGATAAGCCTATCAAAAACATAAATTGGGGGAAAAGATTATCTCTGTAACAAATGGATCTGGGTGAATTGGCTGGGCACTTTTAGAAGACTGAAACTGGACCCACACCTTTCAACATTCAACAAAAATTGACTCTCACTAGATAAAAGATTTAAACTTAAGACATGAAACTATAAAGATACTTGGAGAGAGTGCAGGGGAAACACTTGAAAAAATTGGCCTGGGAGAATATCTTATGAGGAGGACCCCCCAGGCAATCGAAGCAACACCAAAAATATTTTACTGGAATCTGATCAAACTAAAAATCTTCTGTACAGCCAAGAACACAGTAAATAAAGCAAGCAGACACCCATAAGAATGGGAGAAGATAGTTGCAGGTTATGTTTCTGACAAAGGTTTGATAACTAGAATGCACAGATAACTCAAACTTATTAATATGAAAAGAACAAGTGATCCCATTTCATTGTGGGCAAGAGACTTGAACAGAAGCTTCTCTGAAGAAGACAGGCACCTGGCCTACAGACACACAAAAAAATGCTCATCATCCGTAATTATCACAGAAATGCAAATAAAAACCACTTTGAGATATCCTCTAACTCCAGTAAGATTAACCCACATAACAAAATCCCAAAACTACAGATGTTGGCATGGATGTGAAGAAAAGGGAACACTTCTGCAATGCTGGTGGGAATTCAAGCTAATATGTTCCTTTTAGAAAGATGTTTAGAGAACAGTTAGGGAACTAAAAGTAGACCTGCTGTTCGATCCTGCAATTCCTCTACTATATATATATCCAGAAGACCAAAAATCACTTTATAACAAAGATATTTGCACCTGAATGTTTATTGTAGTCCAATTCATAATTGCCAAGTCATGGAAGCAGCCCAAGTGCCCATCGGTCCATGAATGGCTTAACAAATTGTGGTATATGTATACCATGGAATATTATGCAGCCTTTAAAAAAGATGGAGACTTTACCTCTTTTATATTTACATGGATGGAGCTGGGACATATTCTTCTTAGTAAAGTATCTCAAAAATGGAAGAAAAAGTATCCAATGTACTCAGTTCTATTATGAAATCAATATATAATCACCCACACTTTCATAGGAAAGATAAAATATAACCATAGTCCAGGATGAAAGAGGGAAGAGGAGGGGTAGGGGAGGAGAGGGGGAAGTTGGGTAGAGGGAGGGTAATTGGTGGGGCCTCACCTATTGTGTATATTACAAGGGCACATGTCAAATCTATTCAGTGTAGAGTATAAATACCTTAACCCAAAAAGTAAGTGAGGTGAAGCTATGTTAACCAGTTTGATGTAAGCATTCCAAATTGTATATAAAATCAGTATATTGTACCCCCATAAAAGCATTAATGTACATAGTTATGATTTAGTAAAAAAAAAAAAATAAATAAGAGAAAAAAAGAAACTTCTCTGAAGATGATAGGTGCATGGCCTACAAACACATGAAAAAATGCTCATCATCTTTAAGCATCAGAGAAATGCAAATCAAAACCACTTTGGGATATCACCTAACTCCAGAAAGACTAGCCTACATCACAAAACCCCCAAAGTACAGATGTTGGTGTGGATGTGGTGAGAAAGGAACACTTCTACACTGCTGGTGGGATTGCAAAATAATACAGCCTTTTTGGAAAGAAGTTTTATTTTGCAATTTTCTATCGTGTTGAGCATCTTTCTGTTTGCTTATTTGCCTTCTGCATATCTTCTCTGGTCAGGTTCTATTTAGGTATTTTGCCCATTTTTAATCAGATTATTCATATTCTTGTTGAATTTTAAGAGATCTTTATTTATTTTCATTTTTAAAAATTAAATCATAGCTGCATACATTGATATAGTCATGGGACATCATACACTAGCTTCACAGACCATTTGACACATTTTCATCACAATAGTTAACATAGCCTTCCTGGCATTTTCCCAGTTACCATGCCAAGAAATTTACATTCCACATTTACTAAGTTTCACATATACCCTTGTTAGATGCCCCGCAGGTGTAATTCCACCAGTACCCCTCCCTCCACCCACCTCCCCCCTCCCTCCTCTCACTTTCCCCCTTTCCCCTATTCTGAGTTTGTAACTGGGTTATAGCTTTCATGTGAAAG
>CAUYPK010114030.1:0-33244 GCA_963574355.1 Loris lydekkerianus | reverse complement strand
AACCTGTGCCTCTTTAGAGGACAATTTAATCCATTTACATTAATTGAGAATATTGATAAGCCTTTTGAGAGTCCAGTGAACATTTTTAATCCTTTTGTGACTGTGGAAGTTGGAATTTGATCAAAATTTTCTGGATGAGTTTACTTTTGTGGTGGAGGGTTACACTGGCCTTTATGAAGGATAGGTCTGAGAATATCCTGGAGAGCTGGTTTAGTTGTGGCAAATTTCTTCAACATATGAATGTTGTTAAAGTATTTAATTTCTCCATCATAAATGAAACTCAGTTTAGCTGGGTACAGGATCCTGGGTTGAAAGTTATTTTGTTTTCGAGATTACAAGTTGATGATCATCCTCTTCTAGTCTGAAAGGTTTCAGCAGAGAGATCTTCAGTTATTCTAATATTCTTCCCCTTGTAAGTGATGGTTTTCTTTCATCTGGCTGCTTTCAGAATTTTCTCCTTCATATTAACTTTAGTGAAATTGATTATGATGTGTCTGGGGGATGTATTATTTGGGTTAAGTCATGCTGGAGTTCTGAAACTGTCTCCTATCTGTATTTCAGAATCTCTTGGCATGTCTGGGAAGTTCTCTTTCATAATCTCATGGAGAAGGGACTCTGCGCCTTGTAAAGACACTTCGTCGCTCTCAGGGATCCCTATAAGACAAATATTGGTTTTCTTCGAATTATCCCAGAGCTCTCTGAGAGAGTGATCAGTTTTTGCCCTCCATTTCTCTTCCTTCTGAGAGTTTGGGAGCGTTCAAAAGCTTTGTCTTCAATGTCAGAAATCCTTTCTTCTGCTTGCTCCATTCTGTTACTGAGGAATTCTACTGTGTTTCTCAGATCTTTGAGGGCTGCAACTTCTTGTCTCAATGTGTCAAAATCTTTGGTCATTTGATCTTTGAGTTCGTTGAATTCTTGAGATATCTTTTGGGTTACTGCTTGGAATTCTAATTTGATCTTATTTGCTATCCAGATTCTGAATTCTATTTCTGACATCTGAGCTATTTGTTTGTACATGCAATCTTGTGCTGTGTCTGCCCCATTGATCCTTGGGGGAGTTGATCTACTCTGATTATTCATATTTCCAGAGTTTTTCTGTTGATTTTGCCTCATTATTGTTTTTCACCGTTTCTTCTGGCCGTCCTCAGAGTTGGGGAGGTTTCTTTCCAAGATTAGACCTCAGTGGGATCACCCTATTGTTGCTGGATCTTTGTAGGGAGTGACCCTGTGTAGTTCCTCTGGGGCTGTTCTAGCTAGGGAGTTCTGGTTGTGGGAGCAGCCCCAGAGCATGACACACCTAGATCCAGCAATAGGCAGGGGGTGGTGCACACAGTTCTGGGAGTGCCTGGCACCAAGTGACTTTGGCACAGACAGCCCAAGGCTCTAGCAGTCTCTGGCCAGGAGAAGGGCTTCGCTCAGAGGCAGGGAGGGCTCTGAGGGGCATGCAGCTACCAGAGTCCCTGGCCAAACGAGCGGGGTGGTGTGGAGGCAAGGCAGGTACAGGAGGGAGGACGCGGGGTTGTGTGTCTCCAGTAGACCTGGTGGGCATAGGTTGCAGCTCATGGCCCATCTCTTACTGAGGTCTAGGTGTGTGGTGATCGCGGGTCGTGGTACAGCTCTTCCAGATGTCCGGGTGAGCCCCGGTCACAGGTTACGACCTGCTTCAACAATTTGGCTGCTTCTATACTTAACCCTGGACTTGATGTGAAATTTGGTACATCAACAATTTTACAGCAAATTGTTGCCCAGTTTCTCTGTTGATACATTGTCGTACAACACTAAAGGGACCCTTGAAGTAGGATTCTTTTTCTTTTCTTTCTTTCTTTTTTTTTTTTTTTTTTTTTTTTTGCTGTTTTTGGCTAGGGCCAGGTTTGAACCCACCACCTCCAGTATATGAAGCTGGCACCCTGCTCCTTTGAACCACAGGCACTGCCCCTTAAGTAGCGACTTCACCTGTTCTTGGCGGCACTGATTACATTTCCCATTATGAAGACCAAGTGGACCCTCATTCCTCCACCAATGGCTGAGAATATTCTGGAAGGTTTTCATTTGTCAGGATCTCCAGTACAGGTTCAAAAATGGTCCCAAGATGGGCCTGCTGCCCAGAAGCTACCCAGAGCCAGTTGGAGCTTCCCAAGTAAATGGAATGATCTCATTACTAATCAGAGAACTGCCTAAGACAAATATAGTTTTCCTGGAGCTCAAATGTAACTACTGATTCCAATCAGAGTTTTCAACACGTAGAGTCTAATCCTGCAGTGAGTTCTGGAGGGTGTTTCTGGATGTAAATAGAGCTGTCTCATAGAATCTAAAGGTACCTCATTTCTAAGAGACAGAACAGAATAATGGAAAGAGGATAGGCTTTACAGACAGGCCTGGGGTTGAATCCCAGCAGTTCCAATTAATAATTAGATGACCCTCACAGAAAAGTCAGCCACATCTCTGAACCTCAGTTTGTTCACCAGGGAAATGCGTATATCCCAACCCAACAGGATCATGATGAGGATCAAACTTTATGTAGATTTCCAGTAAAGGTTAGTCACCTTCTTCAAAAACCTGGGTGCTGTAAAATGGATCTGTAAAGCCTTCTATCAAGATTCTAAGATCCTTGAGGATTGGGCACTGCTCTGCTTTGCTTCTGAATTCCTCAAAGGATGTTACAATAGCTTGGATCAATGAGAATTGCTCTTAAATAAAAATCTTTGCCAAGGTAAATTTGAAATCCTTTGTTGGTCTTCTCTGACCATGTTAATAGAGGCAAGCACCAAGGCCCAGCATCCTAAGTAGGGCCCAGGAATGCAAATAATCTTAGCCCCAAGCAGACAACACCATTTTTATAGTTCCCAGGTCTTGTCATGCACAGAGTGGCACCCATGGAGCTTCTTGCTTTCTGCACTTTGAATCATGAAACCATAGTTCCGGAAAAGATATTAAGGATAATCTCATTGCACCTGCCCCTCCTCTGGACAGTGGCTGCCAAGACAAGCTGCCCTCAGTGATGGATGCTGTCCCTGCTGATATTAAATGCATAATTAATGAAACCGTAAGAAAGGGACAAGGCGTGTTCCAGGCTGGGTACAGAGAACAAATCCATTCTCACATGGTGGGGGAAGAAAGAGGGAGGAGAACAAAGATAAGGTTGATAAATGATCCTGTTCTTGGGGCCTTTTCAACAATGCCTCATTAGGAAACAAGACTTATTTATTTTGTGATGTTGGCCACTCTCCTGTTTTATAGAATCCTGTTGGAATAACAGCCCCAGGCAACATTGCGGGTGACTAGAAAGATGCCTCCCCTACTGTCCTGGTTATCAAGGACTGTCATGAAGTCCCAGTCCTGACACATTTAGGGCCATTATCAGCACCAGCAGCATCAAAATGCTAATAGTTACTATTATCATAATGAGCTAAAATTTATTAAATGACAACTGTGTTCCCAGCACTGTTCTAAGTTCTTTCACATGAATTAATTCATTTAATCCTCATAACAACTCAATGACAAAGCTACTATCAGTATCTTAATTTAGCATTGAGGAAACTAAGGCATATAGAGGTAAAGTAATTTCTCTAAAGTCAGACGGCTCGTGAGCTTGAACTTTTCAAGTATGAAACTCTGGGCATCTCCCAGATACAAGTTTCAGGAAAACAGGATAAAACCTAAAGGAACAGCGTGAGGGACTGACACTGAGATTCTCTTGGAAAATATCCACCTGAGACCGCACAGGAGAGCTGGACTCAGGAAGGCTGGTCTGAGGCTACAACTTCCGATGCCCACAGGAAGAGACGCACACACTGGCAAAAACACTGTCACTGCTGGCCCCTAGGTATGCTGTTCTAATTTGCTTCTCTAAAAAAGCAGTAGCCTTTTTAACTTCCCTGAACATACCTATAACCAGAGCCTGCAGGCACATTTGGAAGGGAATCAAACATTTTTCCTGATTCAAAACAGCTAAAGAGATATGTTTTGTCCCCGTATCAAAGATTTATAACACTGGGAGACACTCTCACCCAGACCCAGGCAGGCACCCCAATGCAGGGGTTTACCCCATATCTGGGGGTGGCCACGGTTATTTGCATGGGCCTTGGTGTCAGTCACTATTGGGTTCCAGTTCCAGCTTTGCACTGATGCGCAGTGTGACTTCAGGCTAACTCCATCACCTACATCTACAGTATCTCTGAGTCTTACCTCCTGCATCCTTAGAGCAGAGAAAATACCAGTAACAGTAGCTAACTTGGAGGGTAGCTATAATGACCGAGAAAAACAATGCCCTTAAAGCCCTTCTTGTGAGATCTGGTGTGAACGAGCCATCAGAAAATGGCAGCCACTCATTTTATCTTCATTTTCATTATCATTCAGTTACCTAATTTAGTGCAAGGTAGTACCAGAGCACCTTGCTCAGAGATAACACTCATCCTTTCAGCTTAACAAATGCTTCCACGCTGGTGCTCCCAGCAGAGTGAATCTCATGGGCCTCAGCCCACATCACCACCCCCCCACCCCCACCCCAAGGAGGCCAACTATGTGCTGGGCACAAAGCATAGAGTTGCTGTGAGTTCAAGGTCTTTTTACTCACAAGGCTTCTGTTCTACTAGAGGAAACAGAAAACACACAAGTGGACAAGAAAAAAGCTATCACATGCCACGTGGTGCTATGAAGAGACACCAAGAGGCCAAATAGTGATGCACAATGACCTTGGGGTTGGTGAGCATGGTCCCCAGAGAGGAGGGAGGCAGGGAAGGCATCTTTAAGGATGAAGTATTTCTTAAACAGAAACAGACCTTACAGTGGATTTTCCCAGCAAGCCTGGGGTGGAGGAGACAATAAAGTAAAAAGGGTCATCGGTTGCTGGCATTTTACAGATAAATCACCTGAGGAATGGATACCGTCTACGCCCCACCTGAAGTTGTTCAGCTGGTGAGAGGTGAAAGCCCAGTTAGGAAGGAACAGCTTAGATGAGCAGGCAGAAAACACCATCACCGGCTTCACCAGGCCGGGTGGCTGCCGCTCCCTGAGCTCCCCCTGTGAGAGATCTGAGGCTCAGGGGCTTCCCTGCACTTTCCCACAGGCTTTGAAGAGTTTGTCCTGCTTGCTTCTGGACCTGGGGCAGGTGCACCACTCTGTGTGTTCCAGGGACATGCCTGAAGGCCCCTGAGTCTCAGAGGGCCCAGGTCTTGGCTGAGGACTAAAAATGACTTTGGAAGGAACCAGGAAGCCGCAGAGATGTAGTTGGGGGTTTACTGTAAATCATTTTTTAACGTTTGTGACTGGTTGCTTTTTTGGTTCCAGTGAACAGAAAAGTAAAATGATATCTTTGTAAAAGATGGTGCCAACTCTGCCAATGAGTGAATGCAGGTCTCCTTGTTAGCATAGGATCTACACACAGTCGGATTTGCATGTTACAGCTGATAACCACTAAATTGAGGCCCTAGTCGCAAACCTTGAGAACGTCCCTCCCCGCCCACAGCCCTCTGTGGGCATCCCCAGTGACACGGGGACATTCCCTGTGGGCTCAGGATGTGTCTGATGGAGCCATCAGCCCCAGATCCAGAGCAGCCCCGGTGCCTACACTCACCTGGAACTCAAAGTTCGTGTGCTCTAGGAACTTCTGGTTCATAGTTTCTGCAAACTTGTTGATAGCTCTCAAGAAGACCCTAGAAAAGGAGGGAAGATTAGCAGACCCTCTGTGCATGCTCCCTCAGGCTCCACCCCACTGTGCCAGCCTGAAATTCCTTTACCCTCCTTCATGGAGAGTCTCAAAGAGCAAATGCTGACTTGGGGAGGTCAGCTAATAAAGATGGACAGCTGCTCACGCTCTAGACCTGGGGCTGTTGGCCTTGCACAAACTGAAGAATGGTTTGACTGGTTTTTGAAGATGTTCATTGTCTTATGTTGATGATATTACCAGGCTGTGGCAGAAAATTCATGCCATCCAGAACCGATCCGAAGAAAAATAAGCCCCTCCCAAAATAAAAAACATATAATATAAACAACATGCTACTAAATCCCGAATCCTGCCATCTAGCAAAAGCTGTCATCTGCATATTGATGAACCTAATTCCCAATGTCTCCCTAGACATGTATACATGAATGCTATTTTAGGGATATCATTTTGATAAATAGGGTTATACGATAAATGCTATTTCACAGCCTGTCCTTTTCATTCAACAATAAATTGTGCATGCTTCTTTCATGCCAGTGACTGTACACATATATCATCCTTTTTAATCACTGAAAAGCATTGCACTGTACAGATGTATCCCAGTGTGTTTAATAAGGTTCTTACTGATGGACCTTTCCGTGGTTTCTCTGCTTTCTCTGTTGTACACAGTGCTCCCATGATCACTCTTCTGTGTGCACGTGTGTATCTTCTCCTCCTGTGTACCCTCTCCTCTCATATTCTCTGTTGAGTAATCATACTGGTCAAGTGTCGTGCACATGTAATGTTTCCATACCTGTTGTCAAATTGCATTTCTCCTGGAATGTCTTCCTGCCCACCTCGTGCTCTCCCCACTCCCTGCCAAGTCCACCTGACTGCTCTTGCAAGTCCCTGTCTCTTGCCCTTCACTCCCAAGAGCACCTTGCCCTAGGCAACAGCTCCAACCACGTCACTCAGTGACTTTGATGGCTCCTCACTGCCTACAGGATGAGCCCCAACTCTTTCTCTTGACAGTCACGACCCTGCATGTTTCCATGTTTCTTTGTCTCATCTTCCGTGGTCCTGATCAAAAGCCTCCTCCATGAAGTGGTCCAGCATTCTCCCCCGCCTTCAGAGCCTACTCCACCCTCAGAGGTTGTCTCCTACACCTCTCTTATTACCACTCTCCATTCTCTAGAGGTCTGGATGGTGCCACTTCTTTGTGTCCCCCAGAGGGAGCCCGTTGCAATTCTCTCCCCCATGTTCACAGCATCCTGGACTGTTTACATGAATGACTTAGTGACGTCTGTCTCCTCCACTCAGTGGGTCTCTCCTGGGGAGCAGAGACTCTTTCCAAGATCTCACATATTCCCCAATCCACATTCCTTTGACTCCCACATTTGTGTCTCCATCCTGGCCTCTCCCTAAACACCAGCTTGTGTTCCAGTTCTTACGCTGTGCCCGCTACTCAGATGACTAAAAAGCATCTTAAACTTACATGTCAAAAACCAAATTCCTGACACCTACCTGCCCTCTCTGTAGTTTTTCCTTCTAACTCAAGGACAACTCCATTTTTCTAATTGCTCTGAGGGGAAAAGAAAACAACTTTGGTAATGTCCTTGACTTTTGTCTTTCTCTCATATCCTGCACCTGGCATGTCAGCACATCTTCTTAGCATCACTTTCCAAATATATCCATAATCCAAATACTTCACGTCACTTACTGCCACTGACCTAAACCAGGCCCCCATCATTTCTCTTCTGGATCTTTGCAGTAGACTGTAATTTGTCCATTGTGTGTGTGTGTATTTATAAAATCTTAAAGATTTTATAAATCTCTAAGGGACCACATCTTACCCACACCACTATCAATCATTTTTGGCTAACAGTGGTTAATCAATAATATTTATGCATCGAGTGGTTGGTCCAGAGAAAACACCTATTTTGCCTACCTGAGCCCCAGGGGAAGCCAATAAAGGAAGTGTTGATGAGCAAGTTGTTGCTGTGGGCAATAATCAGGGCTTAATTCTGCTTGGGAACCTTGAAGAGACTTTATAGAACACATGTGCATAACAGAAGCGCCCCCTCCGAGGGGTGCAGGGAAGCTGCTCCACTAACACCAGCCTCTCACTGGTGGACAGTTGCTCTTATGGGCATTAAATCCTGGTGCTTCTGGCCTGCTCTGCAGGGAAGCTGAGCACTCTGCAGCCAGAGAAAGCTCAGAGAAGAAAAGTGGAAAGCTCGCACAGTGCATGGGAAATCTCATGGAAGCTGCAGGGATAGTCTGGGTGGGCCAAAATTAGAAAGGTATATTTGAAGGAGGTGGGCAGGGTGTCTATAGCATTTGCTGTTTCAGGTATTGTTTGTCAAGAACGCTGGGACAGGTGTTCATTAAACACCGAAATGTTTGCTGAACAAAGAAGACAGTGTGTCTTAGCATTGGGATCACAGGATTTGGACAAACACACACACACAAGTGGATGTGGTTTCTGACTTTGCCACTTCCCAGCTGTGTGAATTTGGAACACGTTAATGTCACCTCTGAAGTCTCAGTGTCTTTCCTGTGTGAGTAAGGTAGATCTCCCCCAGGGTCTAGTAGCCAAATGCATGGGGAAGTGTACAGCACCTGACACACAGTAACGCCACCAGCAGAGTAGCTGAGGTCACTTGTGACCCCTTGGCACTGTGTCAGGGGCTAACAGCAAAATGGGGGCAGGCAAAGGACAAGGAACAATTGGCAGTTTTGAGGCAAGGACAATACAAGGACAGAAGTAAAAATCCCACTAAATCTACCACCCCGCCAGGCTGTCAAAAAGTAAGATTTATTTGGTTTTACTATTCTGTCATTTGCTAACGTGCCTTTATAACAACATCTGTATTTTCTTCTTAAAGATTAGTTATCTTATTCCCCAGATGGAAATGCATTGAGTGGCTGTCATCTTATGTATAAACGTCTCAGATCGCGAATACAATACCAAAATGAGAGTTCTTATACAATTTTGGCAGCAACAAAGCTATCAGTCGCTCCAGTAACAGTCATTATTTTGGTTGTCAGCCTAACCCTGTCTCTAGCTCTCAAAGGCCAGTCTGATGACCAGGAATGGATAGGCCCTTCATGCTGATAACTGGGGACTGGTGGTAGGGAAATCAAGGTGCGTCCCTCTCTCTGGATTCTTCCATAGCCACAAACTAGGAATCAGAATATCACTTAGCTTTGGTTTTCCATGTCTGCATTTAGAAAAGCAGGGCTTTTTTTCTTCTCTTTTTTTCTTCTTTTGTAAAAATATAATTGTACTTAAAGGCCCTAGACACTAAAATAATGAAGTGGGGTGGGATAAAAACACATCCAACTCTCTGTTACTCTGAACAATGAACTTGAATTGTCAAGAACAAAGTTTGTTATCAAATCTCAACCTAATGCTTCCTGCATCTCATCCACGATGCTGAGCAGGCTATGTAAGAGTTCATCACGACCAGTTACCAGCTAGGTGCCAGCCTCCTTGACAGGCTCTCTGAGTGCTTTGCATGGGTTCCTTACTTTATCATGTTTTCTTCTAATTCTCACATTCATTCTCTGACGTAGACATGTTTTTCATTTCAAAGATGTGAATTTCAGGCCAGGTGTGGTAGCTCACACCTGTAATCCCAGCACTATGGGAGGCTGAGGTGAGTGGATTGCTTCAGCTTAGGAGTTCGAGACCAGCCTGAGAAAGAGTGAGACCCAATCTCTAAAAATAGCCGGGCATTGTGGAGGGCACCTGTAGTTCAACTCACATGGGAAGCGGAGGCAAGAGGATCACTCGAGCCCAAGAATTTGAGGTTTCTATGAGCTATGATGCCACAGCACTCTTACCGGGGGGGCAAGAAAGTGACATTCTGTCTCAAAAAAACAAAAATAAAAATAAAGATGTGAGTTTGGGTAACTTCCCCAGTAACTCAGCCAGTATATGTAGAGTCAGGATTTAAATGAACTTAGGTGTTTAACAACTATGCAATTATGGCTATAGGGACATTTCTGTAATTCCATTCAATCCCATAAGTGAGCTCACTTGACTAATAATAACAATGATGGAAGTATCAATAGTTATTCTCTATGCCCTATGCTAAGAGCTCTGTAGGCATTATTTCATTTAATTCTACAAACCAAGGTAGAAGCTGTTGTTACATCCATTTAACAGAAGAGAAAATTGAGCCTTGGAAAGAGCAAATACTTTCCCTACACCCACACAACTAATAAGAAATAGAGTCCAGACACAGTCTCAGGTTGGTCTTTCTCTAAAGCAGAGGTTCTCAACCTTCCTAATGCCGCAATGTATTTTCATTGTTAAAAAGGGGTCGCAACCCACAGGTTGAGAAACGCTGCTCTAAAGCCTTTGCAATTAACCAGAGGGGTCCAATGGCTCCTTGGGAGGTCAGTCTGCCATGAAGTTTTGGCACCTGCAAGCTTCTACACATGTCCACCATGGACACACTTCGTCTTTATCATTCTGCTGTCCTGCTTACAGCTGACATGCCTGACTCAAAGCAGTTTCCCACCAGCCAGCCAGCAGCCCCTGGGTGATCTCAGGGGTGGTACTGCCCAGTGGGGTATCCAAGCAGTACATCAAATCCTTTTAGGCAGTCCAGAAAAAGGGAGAATGTGATGGACCGAGCCTGGAGTACAAGCCATGAGCAGAAGCCATGAGAAGATGATTCCATGAGGGACCAGATGATTCCGTAAGGAACCAGATGATTCCATGAGGAACCAGAAGCCATATGCAACAGGGGAGGGAAACAGAGAAGTCAGCTGTTGTGAGTAGGAAGAAGCTGGCAGAAAGAGAAGCCAAACCCGGGGCTGGTGTCCCAAACACTACTCCATGTGAGGCTTCATGGCAACTGCTGGCTCTGGTCTCCAGCTTCCTGCTTCCCGTAATGTGGCAGAACAAATCCTTGTTACAGGAGGCAGCAAGAGTCAGCCTATACACACTGCACCACTCCCCGTCCTGGATCCAGGAAAGGAAAGTGCACGCAGACTTCTGCAGGTGCTGCAAGCCTGCCTGGCTAACTCCCCGCTCAGCCACTTGTCTGAGCTGTGGCCTTGGGGCTCATCTGGTCTCTGTGAATCTCAGTTGCCCCACCTGTAAAATGGGCTGTGTGTGAAGACTAAGGGAGACTCAGTACGCAAAGTAGCAGTCCAGAGCTAACATTCAGTGGTCCTCCGGGAGGTCAGGTGCCACCATTATGCTTCAGGGCCGGCCGCCTCACAGCTCTGGGGCAGAAGGATCTGAGAATAGTCTAGTCTGGCAACACAACACTGATCCATGCCCACAGGCAGTGGGCATACAAGAGGGAACAGGAGGTGGGCATGCCCTGTCTGGAGAGATTCGCCAAGGATGGTGGGGGAGGCTGCTCTGAGTCCCATTCCCTTTTCTTCTATGGTTCATGGAATATAGTTGATTCTACTGGTCAAACCTTGAAGATGGAAATAGAAGAGTTGGCCAGGAGCTAGGGGGTCTTATCCTTCCTTTTGAGGCACTGAGATATCCATTCTCCTGGAGCCTTTATGTTGCTTTCCTAACAACACACAAAATGTTCTATGCATCAAAAGGTGGAGGGAATCAGCATATTCCAGTTCAGTGTCAGGGCACAGCTCATCCCAACTGGCTCCTAATATTCCTGCATAATTTGAAATTTCCGGTTAAGGGTGCAGCAGGCTCTGACATCCTCCTTCCAGCTGAACATCAGGATTAGGAATGTTGTGCTGGTTAAAGCAACCACGAAGAGGCCTCTCTGGATGATGGAAATTAAACTCCAAAAAGGAATTCTCAGTACAAACTAAGGTAGGCAGGACAAAGGAAAGGTGGGTGCCCATGACTAGTCAGCACACTGAAGAGACCACCCTATGATTGCCCATGACTTGTCAGCACACTGAAGGGACCACCCTGTGATTGCTGTGCACTGCCCTACTCAATTCCCAAAGACCAACTACAATGACCCTATTATGTGCATAATCTGGGCTTGACATAATCTTGGACCTTGAAGTCTATCACTGATTAAGGTAGACAAGACCCAGCCCATGTCTGCCTCTCCTGTGAAGTATTTTGGATAGACTCAAACTAAAGGAATATAAAAATAAGAATAATAATTAACATTTATGAAGTGGTGCTGTATGCCAAACACTACTTTATGCATACTATTTTATCATTTGTGATATGCACTATTATTAGCCCCATTTGACAGTGAGGAATACTGAGTCCAGAGTGGTTAAGAAACCGGCCCCACATCATATTGAATTGAATGGTGGAGATGAGATTTGAACCCAAGCAATCCTAAGTCTTAACTTTTCTCTGTGGCCTGTGGGCTCTGTCTGGGCTCTGGACTCATGATAGTGACGATAGCACTTGGTCCTATTTCCATGGGAATATCTATTATCTCTCCAGCCACCCTGGAAGCCCTCTGCCTTCTGGACTGCAGTTTAAATGGGCCTATCCATTCCCTAGAGCCCTGGATGCCCATGACATTCAATAATATTTGTTGGTTGACTGCATTTAGGGAAGCTTTAGGGATGTGTATAAATTCCCAAGCTCCTTCAGAATGCAAGATTTCCAGATGAAGGTACAGACTGAAGAGGGAAAAAAGAGGTTTCTAGGCATAATCTTGTTAATTTACAACACTACAAAGGTCTTGATCATTTGAAAATTAACAACATCATGTAAATGAGATCTTACTAAGTGTTGCATTTTACCAAAAAGAAAAATGCTCTGGCAGGAAATATTTCTTGCAAGTGACAGATCACCATGTCTGCACGCATAAACAGCACACTGCTGGAGGGACATTCAAATCTGGGAAAGTCCATTCCCTTTTCCAACAAATAGATAAATAAATAATAGATGATGAATGCATGCATAGGTGATAACAGAAAGTCTGTAAAACTACATTACATGTAACATATAGATAATAGAGGAAAGAAAGAGAAAAAGAAGAAAATTTAACAATTAAAGAAAGAACAAAGGAAGGAAGGAAGGAAGGAAGTTAGCTGTAATGTCCAGACTTAAGGACAAGTGACATTGGTGTTGGCCACATGAATGAGTTCCATATTTTTGGAGAAGAGAAAAGGATATTCTGGAGAATACTGGTTTGGGCTAAGTCAGAGGACACATTCAGTTTGTCTGAACTGGGTTGAAATCTTCCCCTGACCAGCCACCTGACCTTGGCAGGTCATCTCACCTGGCTGGGCTTCGGTTTGCACACCTGTGCAGTGCACTTAGGAACACGAGCCTCACTATTTCACCGAGTGAAGCCATGGAGGTTAAGAATAAGGGCTCTGGTCCAAAGGCTTCTGTTTCTTATTAGCAATGCAACATTGAGTACATTACTCATCTATTCTGTGCCTCAGCTTTCTCATATATAAAATGCAAATTATAATAGTTCTACATTATACAGTTGTTGCGAGGATTAAATGAGCTAGTGCAAGTAAAGCGTTTACAGCAGTGATGGATCTAGGTGCTTAGTAAATGTTGGCTATTATAATATCACACAAAATGCAAAATCAGTGAAGAAATTTCAAATGCTCCATATATATATAAGGAATCATTGTGGCCAGAAGATGATGGAAATTTACAAACGAAGCTACGTGCCTGCAAGGAAAAAAAGTACCCATCTCTTCTGGTTGACATTATCACATTGTCAGGATGCTAAGTCCAAGCTAAGTTTGTTGTCAACACCTGCTAATGGTGATACTACCATTTATTGGGTTTTTCTTAGATACCAGGCACTGCACTAAGGAATGTCATTCTATCCTCATACGCAGAAAAACATTTTCATGAAATGAAGGCTATCACTATCCCCATTTTAAAGACTAAGAAACTGACACTCCAAGAAATTAAATGACTTCCCAAGAAAGGAAGTGGCAGAATGAGGGAGTCCAAAGACTAAGCTGTGGGCTGGAGTCTAACTTTTCTTTTTCTTTTTAATGGAAAAACATAGGTACTCTGTTGATCCTTCAGAGATAGAAATGTTTCTATTTAGGAGACAATTCCACTTTCTTGGGTCCCTTAGAAAATTGTATTCTAATTTTCTAGGTATGAAGAAAGAAGGATTATTGTATCATCTCTGGGGGCTGTCCCGAAAATGACTACAGTCCATAGCAAGCTGGGATTTCATAAGATGTTCCTCCAAAGTACTCCCATGAGGATCAGCACATGTTTCTTCCAGAATGACTATGCAGGCCTCTCAGAAAAGGAAGCTCGCTCAGTCAGGCCCCTCTGCCTGATCCTATATCATCGGTAAATGTCTGCAGGGTGCCTGCTCATCACTTCTTCCTCTTTCTGATAACAACTCCCAGATTTTCTTTTGGAAAACTAATCTCCCTTTCTTCCCACTTGCTCCCAGACTTTGTAGTTTGGGTAGAACTGACTCAGCACCAAAGATATCTCATAAACTCCAAGCCTAATTTTCATTCTGCCAGCCACAGAAATTTATGGATGGGCGTGTAGCCCAAAACTAGACCTTTGAAGATTAGCCTGGGGACATTTGCTGCAGCTACTGAATAAAAAGATTTCCCTTTCTATTGGGGTTGCAAAAACAACAAAGCATTTACCTGCAACTTCTAGAGCCCATTTCCTCCCACTATAAAGAGAGCATCTGCCTGAGAATAAAGCCAATAAGAGAAAAAGTAGAGACAGAGATACAGATTCCCCACATTACTATTTGGGCACCTAGATATATCCATGCCTGAAGCCATACTTCTAGGTTCTGTTGGTTATCTGAGCCAATAAATTGTCTTTTTTGCTTAAGCAAGTTGAGTTGTATTTCTGTAAAAATCCTAATCAATAAGTGCCCTTTGGATACATACTTATGAATGTCAAGTTGTGTACTAAGGATTGGAAGCACAGAGACAAATTATATTTATAATGCTTGCTTGAACTCAAGAAGCCTATTCCCTAACAGTAGAAGCAGTCATACAGAGGGATAATTATAGAAAGCACAGTAAGTACCAGAGAGTCCTAGAAGACTGTACAAAATATGAGAAAGGATTACATGGTCCAGACTTTGAAGGATGCTTTCATGTTGAGTCTGGTCTAAAAGGGGGGAGGGACATTCAGGCAGAGCCAGAGCTCATGCAAAGTCATAGAAGTATAGAAAAGTCAGTGTTATTTAGAAGCTGAGCACATCTGAATTGTAGGGTGAGAAGAAAATGATTGCTGTGGCATCTCCCAGGAGCTTCATGCAATTTGCAAAACCCCAAGGTGTTATTAACCAGCTGGCAACCGTGAAGGGGGCTATACACAGTGCAGGAAGTGGCTATGACCTCAACTCAACTTGGCTGAATAGTGACAGCTACACAATGAAAGTGTGAGTACTCTTCAAAAACTATTAAGAACTACGAGATGATGATGCCAGAACCAAGGCTGGGGTCCTTCAGAGTGTGGGGGCTTAGCCAACTGCACAGGTCTCATGCCCAGGCAGCTGGCCCAGACACGCAGCTAGGGAGGGACCATTTCTGACCTCCAAGGTGGCTTGGGTCTGATTCTCACAGTATTTTAAGGCCAGCCTGCTATCTGGTGGTGCGAACTGGGAGAACCGGGGCAAGGCTAACCCAGGCTGAGCATGTGCCCTGACATGCTTCCCACTATAAGCAGAAAGAGACACACAGGTACTGCCTTCTGCCTTGACAGACCCTTCTCCCCTCCACCAGCCCCGAACGCGGGCCCTAAGCACATTGTGGCTAAGTGTGTCTATGGCTGGGCACTTACACATCCAGGCAATAGAACAACAGCTTCTCAGAATTACACGCCTGTCAACATGGAAACGCTAACGGTTTTCGCTCTTTCCCTCCCACTTAAGAGAATTCTGCTTTTGCCGTTTCAGCATCTCCCCGTCTTCTCCCCTCCAGCATCTCTGTCTTTGCCAGCCAATACTTGGCTTTTTGATATAAAACAACGGGAGCAGGTAAAGGGAGATAAAACTAGAAGCACGTAGAAGACGAAGGGCTTTCCACAGAAAAGACCCAAAGAAATGTAAGAAGCCAAAGGCAAGGGGGAGAGAAAGTCAAGAGAGAAGCCAGGAAGGTGCTGAGGCAAAGGAATTTATGGACAGGATTCGAGAGTGGGGTTCTGAGAGAGGCCTGGGGAGACCAGGGTCTGAGAGAGAGAGTGAAAGCCAGAGGAATGCAGAAAGGGAATATTTGAAACTATTAATGAGTGTTATGATTTGGATTTCACTTTGGTGAAATGACATTAGAGATCTAACAGTGAAGACTAAAATTGTTTATAATTATTCTGGCCTCATCTTCTTCTGGGCCTGTGGGATCTAAGTTATACTTGAGTTACACTGATAGTCTATGAGACAGGAATAGGCATTACAAATTCAAAAAAAGATACATCAAAGGTGCACCATATGGTTCCAGGAACAAATAAATCTGTGAACCGCTGTATCCTAAATCCTCCTTTCAGTAAACCACATTAGCATATTAAAAGCCCTGAGAAGTCCTGCAACACAGAACTGTATTCAAAGCTGAATCCAGTGTCTCCTAAACTTATTTTTACCACATGTCACAAAATATATTTTATGCTTTTAATGCATTTACAAATGCCATAAATTTTAAAAATGATTTTCTAAGCCCCTCTCTCTCAAGAGTTTAGGGAAGGCTTGACAAAGTATGAAATCCTAACGGTGACTTAAAGCATGGAGATGGTGGGGAGGACTTTTTGAGTAGCTTCAAGATCAGTGAGGAGCTGTTCCCTGGGTTTAAAGGCAGAAAGAAAGAATGTGTTAACAGTTTAATTTTTTTTCACCAGGGAGAAACTCTCTGCACCTTATCTCTATGGGTGATCTGTAAAGGGACTGCAGGGGGAGGTGGTGTTTTGGAAGTGGGGGTGGCTCACCTGTTCTGAATCATGCTCATGGCCATCCAGTCTACAGGGTACACGTTCTTGCCAATGAGGTCCTTGAACATGATGAAAGTCTCCATCAGGAAGTCCTGAAATAGCAAAACACAACACACCTGTCATCCTGTTTTGCAGGCGCTGACTGGAGTGCTCAGACCTCGTTGATTCTTTACATTATTTCCTTATTATTTTGGGTGGGGGGGAAGTAAACGGAAAGGGCACAGCCTTCACTAACTAAATTCAATGAAACCCACAGGAGTGGATTTTAAATGGAAGTTTAAAATATGGCTACTGGGAGACGGTTTCACAAATATCAGCAGAACATGAATGTGGCATGTGAAAAGCCTCTCAAAGTAAAGCACTGTTAACTCTGTCCTTGGGAATAAAAAAGTAAATGTACTCATTGATGTGGCAATTTTATAATCATCTTCCCAAATATGTATTTGAGAAGGAAATAATTGACACTGTATGAAAGCATGTCAGGTCATTGAGCAAACAAACTATTATTAAAATGAACATCTAATTAGCAGTGTAGTAAGCACAGCTAACTCATACGCCACACACACTGGCACCAACAGATTGGGAGAAACACAATGACACAGACTCTTCGTCTCCGGTGAAAAGGCTCAGAGTGGACCACGACACACTCCATCAGATGTTACCGTGGTCCAAACTCGCTCAGAGTGGACCACGACACTCCATCAGATGTTACAGTGGTCCAAACTTGCTTTCCATCTTTGGAGAACACAAATTAAAGACGAATCCAGCCAACTGAGATCAGAATCACTGGCCCTGGGACTCTCTTAAGCCAGAGTTAATGACATCATGCCACCAGTGTGCTTTAGGTAAAATTTAAAGTACAGAGCAGCGATTCTCAACCCTTGGGTTGTGACCCCTTTTTAACAATGAAAATACATTGTGGCATTAGGAAGGTTGACAACCACTGGTCCAGAGGAAACCTGTTCTGAGTTTTTCACTTAAGCCGGCAGTGTTCAAATTGTCTTAATAGTAGATTCTTTGTTCAAATAAAATCTCACCTGGAACCCAACATATAAAATATATAAAAGTAGAACAGCTCTGTTAAATTCTGTGTGTGTGTGTGTGTGTGTGTGTGTGTGTGTGTGTGTGTGTTTATGTTGAATGATAGTGAGGTGAGGAGGAACATAATTTGAAAATCACTACTTTAAGCTGAATTGCAAAATTCCAGAACTGACATTTGTTCTTTTCCAGCTATCTTTGTTTCTAGGGCAAATTGCTTCAATACCCTAAATCCAGTTTCCCTGTCAGTGGAACTGGGACTACCTCTAAGGGCCACCTTAAGAACTAGGTGCTTACTGTCCCTCATACTTAGCAGAGAGCCTGACCCCTTATAAATGCTCATCAAATGCTCTACAATGACAGTGGTGATTATTATTAACTACCCTTGATGTCACCTGGGGACCTGTGGCTATCATCACAGCCTACCCCCCTTCCTATGAGAATGGAGAATGCTCCTGGCTCAGAGATGGAAAACATGGCTTGGAATGAGGAGATGTAGCACAGTGTAAGTAAGGGCTGGAGCCAGGGTTCAAGGACTACCTCTGTTTCATACTAGCCATGGGACCTTGAATGAGCAGATTGTAGACTAGTAAAATGTGACTCCTAACACTTGTGTCATACTGTTGTGAGGATTACACAAGAAAATATATATGTTCAGCAGATAAGAATTTCCTTTCCTGCCTTCCTTCCCCAGAAACCTTTCCTTCCATACTGAATTAAAAATTAAGAATCCATTTTTTAATTTTATTTCTATGTCCTGAGACATGAACAACTTTGGGATGGGTGAGAAGGTTCCGTTTCTGACCAATCTTACTCCGATGCAGAGAACACCTTACTGCTGAGTGGATAAAGGTATAGGGCAGTGGTTCTCAACCTTCCTAATGCCACAACACCTTTAATACAGTTCCTATGGGTCACAACCCACAGGTTGAGAACTGCTGGTATAGGGCAATGACTTTCTAATGATTTCTTCTTCATGGGCCACTCTCTGAGGCTGGTCCAATTCTGGTGCCCTCAGTACCTCCAAGGAGCCTTGAGAGGGACAATGGGCAGCTGGACTCCTGACTCTGGCAGAAGTCAGGAGACAGTGACAAAGGTGGCCATGGTGAAGGTAAGGATGGCCCAAACAAGGATGGCCTGGGCTGGGCTCAATGTTTAGAAAGTAAGCTGCTACAGAGATATGAGCCACAGTTCAGACTACAGACCTCAGGCAGGCAGCCCTGCAGCAAATGTGTCCTGTGAAGGTAGAAGTGGGCTCAGAGGGCAACTTCTTCTCTGCCTTTGTGCTCTAGGTATAATAATGACTATCTTTTACCAAGCATGTACTCCACCAGAACTATCCTACTTTCATGTAACCACTACTCAACCCTGCGACATAAATGACAATAACCACACTTTTCAGATGGGGTACCTGAGGCCTAAGAAAGGTCAGCTTGCCTGGGGTCAAATAGTTAGCTAGTGACAAACCCTAGTTTACTGTGACTCCATCCCTCATGCTCTTAAACTCCAAAATGTCTATGATTCATCAACAAATATTGGTTAAAGCATATCCAGGTTGTGTGGTAGACATTCTGGTCTTGTCTCTGACATGGAATGAAGACATGAGAAGTACAAAAAATAGAGTATGAGATGTGTCCATTTGTAAACTTAAACACACACATGTATTCAAGAACCATGGGGAGAACTCCTTGCCCCAAACTCATGAGAACTGAGAGTTCCTCCCCAGGCCCAGAACCCTGCGGACTCACCACAAGCTCAGAGTTGGTCTGGAAGGTCTCGATATAAAAGGAGTAGTGCTGGTCACCCATCTGGTTTAAGATGGCTGTCATACATGCCACAAAGTGACTCTGCAAGAAACAAAGAAAAATAGCGTGAAACAGCAGAAACAGGACCATGAGATTCACCATATTCATTTTTTTTTTTTTCTTGACTTCAAACTGGAACACACCCAACCATCCTGGGCCAGGATACAAAGGCCCTCTAGGCATGGAGCACCTCTTCTTAACAGCCCAGCATGGAAATTTTCCTATAAAGAAATGTTTCCAGGTGTCTCATTTAGCAAAAAGGAATTTACTAAATAATTAAGCAATAAGAACTCCAGACATAAACATAAGACCGGATCCATTTCCTAGCCTGACACTTGTGTACTGTACTGGTGTCAGGAGACCCAGCCTATATCAAGATCTGGAGATGGTTTTATTTTCTGATAAATAATGTTACATGGGTAAGTCCACATTGTTTCATCTGCCAAGTGAGGCAATAATCCATCCAAATCTACCCCAAGAGGTCTGTTGAGAGAATCAGATGGTTCCTACAGCACCTTGAAAGGCACTAAGGTTTTCTGCAGAGGGACCATTGGTTGGATTACCATGAATCAGTCAACAAGAACCCATCACCTACTGTGGCCTGGCACTGGTCATAAAGGATAAAAGAAATGAGAGGACATGGCCCTCACTCTTTGTGAATTTATAATCTACTTGGGAAAACAAAATTAACACCCATGAAGGAAAAAGTTATAAGACCTTTAATCTGCAAGGCAGACTAAGTGCCAGAAGGATCAAACAATAGGGAAATCAACTCAAGGTGGGGGCCTGGCGAGGGGTCCCGATGAGCAGAGAAGCAAGTGCCAGGGCCTCTGTGCACCAGAAAACACCTGCACAGTCTCTTCTGATTTCTCCCACCTAAATGATGTGAGTCCATATCAGGGTGGGTTTTCTGCTTGTGCCAATGTCTTCACGCAGCATTTAGAGAGGTCTATTCTGGAACCCAGTAAAGGAAGTACCAGCTACAAGTCCACCAGGGGTGAGAAGCCATTCTCAACTGTCTCCTCCAAGATTTCACTGGGGCTACCATTGTGACCACAAAAAAGTTCCACTGTGACTCAGTGCAAGACAGGCTTGTGGAGTACCAGAAATTACCAACTTTTCTTTTTTTAAAGTTATCTATTGTTAAAAAAGTAACACAAATATAAAACACATATAGGCATACCTCAGAGATAGTACAAGTCTGCTTCCAGACTACCAAAATAAAATGAATATTGCAATAAATCCAGTTGCAGGAATTTTGGGGTTTCCCAGTGCATTTGAAAGTTATGTTTACCCTGGACTATAGTCTATATAGTGTGCAATAGCATTTTGTTTACAAAAAAGCAATGTACTACCTGAATTAAAATTATTATTATTTTTTTTTTTGCTAAAAAAATGCTAATGATCATTGCAAGCTTCAGCAAGTTAACATCTTTTTGCTGGTGGAGGATCTTGCTTCAAAGATGATGGCTGCCAGTTGATCAAGGTGGTGGGTGCTGAAGGTTTGGGTGGCTGTGGCAATTTCTTACAATAAGGCAGCAATGAAGTTTGCCAAATCAATGGACTCTTCCTTTCACAAAAGATTTCTCTGTAGCATGTGAAGCTGTTTGTTAGCATTTTACCTACAGTAGAATTTCTTTCAAAATTAGAGTCAATCCTCTCAACCTCTGCCACTGCTCTATCAGCTAAGTTTATGTATTAATAATATTCTAAATCCTTTGTTGTTATTTCAACAATGTTCATAGCATCTTTGCCAGGAGTACAGTATATCATGAAAACTTCTCTCTTTGCTTACCTAGGAGAAGCAACTCCCTGTCCATTCAAATTTTATTGTGAGATTGTGGCAATTCAGTCACATCTGTAGGTTCTATTTCTAATACTAGTTATTTTGCTATTTCTACTCCATCCGTAGTTACTTCCTATGCTAAAGCCTTGAGCTCCTCAAAGTCATCCACAAGGGATGGAATCCATTTCTTCCAAACTCCTGTTAATGTTGGTATTTTGACCTCTTCCCATGAATCACCAATGTCTGATGGCATCTAAAATGGTGAATATTTTCCAGAAGGTCTTCAATGTAATTTGCTCAAATTCACCAGAGGAATCACTATCTGTGGCAACTATTGCCTACAAAATCTATTTCTTAAATAATAGACTTAAAAGTTGAAATTATTCCTTGATCCATGGGCGTCAGAATTGATGTTGTGTTAGGAGGAATAAAAACACTAATCTCCACGTACATCTCCGTCAGAGCTCTTGCGTGACCGGATGTATTGTCAATAAGCTGTGACATTTTGAAAGGCATTTTTTGTCTGAGCAGTAGGTCTCAACAGTTAGCTTTAAATACTATATATTAAGTAAACCATGGTATAAACAGATATGCTGTCATCCAGGCTTTGTTGTTCCATTTCTAGAACATAGGAAGAGTTAATTTAGGATAATTCTGAAAGGGTCCTAGGATTTTCAAAATGGAAAATGAGCATTGGCCTCAACCTTAAGTCACCAGCTACATTGTCCCTTAACAAGAGAATCAGCCTGTTCTTTGCAGAATTGGAACCAGGCATTGACTTCTCATGGCTAGTTATGAAAGTCCCAGATGACATCCTTTCCTAATAGAAGGCTGTTTCATCCACAGTGAAAACCTGCTATGTAACATGGCCACTGTCATCAATGTTTTTGGTTAGATTTTTTGGATGACTTTCTTCTGCTTCTACTATAGCACTTGCTGTTTCACCTTGTACTTTGATTATAGAGACAGCCTTTTTCCTTAGACCTCATGAACCAACTTCTGCTAGTTTCCTAATTTTCATGCACAGCTTCCTTACCTCTTTCAGACTTCATATAATTGAAGACATTTGGGGCCTCGCTCAGGGTTAGGCCTTAGTTTTAAGTAAATGCTATCATTAGACCACTCAAACTTCCTCCATATCTGTAATACGGCTGTTTGACCTTCTTATCATTTCTGAGTTCCCTTGATTAGCACTTTTAATTTCCTTCAAGAACTTTTCTTTTGCATTCACCACTTGGCTAAGTGTTTGGTGCAAGAGGCCTAGCGTTCGGCCTATCTCGGCTTTTCACATACCTTCCTCACAAAGCTTAGTCATTTTGAGTTTTTGATTTAAAATGAGATGATGTGCAAATTATCCTTTCACTTGAACACTTAGAGGCCACTGTATAGTTATTATTAATGGGTTTAATTACAATGTTGTGTCTCAGGGAAGTGGGCCTGAGGAGAGGGGGAGAGATGGGGGACAGCTGCTGTGGGGCAGCAGTTGAAACCGACGTGTGTATCAGTGAAGTTTGTCGTCATGGACCGGTATCTTTCACCGTGCCCCAGACAGATTTCAACCTGACATCCAAGACCACTGATCACTGATCACTGCAGCAGATATAACAATAATGAACAATTTGAAATGTGCAAGAATTATCAAATCATGAAACAGAGACAGGAAGTGAGCTGTTAGAAAAATGGCATCAATAGCTTGCTCAAGGCAGAGTTGCCACCAACTTTTAATTTGTAAAAACAGAGTATCTGTGAAGTGCAATAAAATGAAGTGTGTGTGTGTGTGTGTGTGTGTGTGTGCACTCCCAGGTTTCCAATCTAGTTCCAAAGGTGGAGGTGACACCAGGAAGACCCCTCTGAACTCCTCCACAGGAAGTCTTTTGGAAAACTCAATGTTTCTCAAGCTCACATTCCCAAAAGTAGGTCCCAAGGAGATGGACTCTTATTTTCCTCTAGGTTCTTTTCAATTAGAAAGTTAGAAATAGTGTGTTTCCCTGTCTGCAAGACCAGCTCTGTAATTTGTAGGACTCAGGACAAAATGAAAAAGCTGAAAATGCACAGCTCTGATTTAAAACTTTTCAGAATTTCTTTCTATTTATATTTTTTTTAACTGTTGGGGATTCATTGAGGGTACAAGAAACCAGGTTACACTGATTGTATTTGTTAGGGGGAAGGAGGGAGGGGGGTGGGGCCTTGGTGTGTGTCACACCTTTTTGGGGCAAGACATGATTGCAAGAAGGACTTTGCCTAACTTTTCAGAATTTCTAAACAGCCATGGGGCCCTTGTAAGCCAGTGCCCTGTGACTACAGAGGCCACACACCCAGGAAACCGGCCCTGCCTGCCAGCACCAACCGCACACTCGCACCCTGTAAATGTTTAGAAAACTGGCAGAGAGTTCAAAGTGAGGCTCTCAGCAGTAAGGGATGATGACATTTTGTTGATGGGGACCTGCAGCCTGTACACTGGTGCCCCTCCTTGAAGATCCAGAGAGTAAAATCCTCTCTCCTGCTCAGGCCCCCAGGGGGTGGTAATGAGTTTGTGAAATCACCCCTTTCAAAGCAGATGGAACACCATCATTGTGAACGTAACCTCTCCCCACTTAAAACAAGAAAAGAGCATTATTACTGTTTATGTACCTTCGGCAAATACAAAAAAGGAGAAAGTCTGAGGGGCATAGGAGTGTGTGCATGTGCGTGTGTGCACGCGCGCGCCCGGTGGGCACCAGCGTGTTTCCTCTGCTCCCTCAATCTCCTCTCCCTTCCTTAAAGAATTCAGCTCGTGGCCACTAGAGGTCTTTTCTTTTCACATGGTAACTGCCGTGCAGTTTGTTCGGCTTTTTATTTATTCCTACGTGAGCAGACCCACTACACTTCTTGCATATAAACAGTAAAAATCACAATATAAAGGACTTATTATTCCTTCTTTTGGAGTAATTCTGCTGCTGGTCAAAGCCTGGCTCCTTGTGCAAGAAACGGGGGACATCCTCTGCAGGTAATTCCACCGCTCCAAGGTAAGAGACGTGGGGAGGCTTTATTTTTTACGATCGATGATCCTCTAAGAGAAAATGCTATCGTCTCTTGGACAATAGTTTACTTTTAAAGCTCTGGCTTAAATGAGTACTGGGATTGTGAGCTCGTACGTGTGTGTGTGTGGAGGTGTGTAGTGGAAAACCCACCATTGTCAGAACTGCAGGCTGCCCCAAATGCATAGATATGAAATGCTTGTTATTTCCAATGGCTTGATTTGAATTTGAAGTGTGGGGGGGGAAGCAGAAACAAACCTCGGCTCTCAAGTTGCCCGGAATTACCTTGAAAAGGCTGCTTTGTCTTAAGCCTTGTTCAGAGAAACTTCCATTCTTCATTTGACAAGAAAATAAAAGGTGAGGGGCGATTCTAATCCCCATCTTGAGAGAGTGACCGTTTTATGAAAGAAACCATTATCTTTTTATTAGGAGTCGGTCAATGAGTGATAGTTCCCCGATCAATCAAAATTACTTTCACCGGCTTGTTAATTTCTTCATTCTAACCACTACGTAGAAAACCCCAGCTAGGTGCCTTTCAGTATGATTTGTAGTGCAATGTGACTGAAGTTTGGACAAGTTACCTGTGTTTGGCTGTTAATGAAAATGACAGTGTGTTACTTCCGAATGAAGCATCCTTTTTTTCCTGCTATGGTGTCTAGCCCACTTTGGTATCTGATCTGTCAGAAATCACACCGACATGCCTGACTGATACCTGAAAGGGGGCGAGACATCAGCAGCAGGTCGCATTCAGACAAGGCTCCTCTCTGTTGTTCAAATTTTAAAAAAATTTCTCTTTGTCACATAATGATAGAATGTTGGGATAACATTATATTTCTCTGATGTGTGCCCCCTTTTCAGTAGTATCTTCAATATGACATTGGCATCCTTTCTTCCCTTTGGTATAAGTTTGAGACCTTACTTCCATATCCACCACAACTCACGTTTTTTAGGAGAACACAGGAATTGGGGGTGGGGGTGGTGATCAGACTGCATTTGCCCTAGCAACTCAGACAGCCCTAGCATTGATGTGCCTCCAACTTTATAGTGTAGGAGCTCAAACTCCCCATTATGCCTGTAGCCAGGACCAGCCTGAACACTGCATGAGGGACAGCAGAGTGGAAGGATCCCCTGTAAGCCCAGGCAAGTGAGAATCCCCTTCTGTTCACCCCCGGCAGAAATTCTGTAATCAACATATATTTACTACCTGGGCATGAGACAGCCACTCATCCATACCCAAGCAAGCATGCCAGGTTCCTGGATGGGAAACTGCATCTTAAAACAGAATACCAGGAGTCTTGAATATTAAATTCCAGAGAGAAATTGTATCCGAGACTCTGGTGCAAACCAGGCGGTGTCACCTCGCTCTGATCGGGGTGGTTTAAAATGTGGCTAATGAATCACAGCATGAGGAGACACGGCTTGAAACTAGGTCAAACGGGTAAAAATAAGTACAATCATCACAGGCACTTGGCTGATGAGGGCTACTCAACACCTTGAGTAGCAGGGCTTATTTGCCATATAGAACCCTCTTGAGCAATCCAAGACGATCAATCTTCTTAATTAATTCAGCCCATCAGTAGGTAGAGTGCCTTGTGCACCTGGGAGAGAGCTGGGGATCCAAAGAAAACAGTCAGAGTCTCTTTGCCATGTGATGGTGAGAGAGAAAAAGAGGAACCCAATACTGTGTGATCAAAATTAATTAGACGGGACAGTAGAATAGCCCTCTCTGAATCATTCTACTCTTTTGTGCTAAGAAAAAAAAAAAAAAAATCATCTTATTGATGATGCTGATAGTGCACACACAACATTAAATTTAAACACACCTATTTAACAACCTCTAATGCAACACACACACACATACACACACAGCCGGGACCCCTGCAGTGCCAAGTGAACCAGGAAGAGGCTGTTTGCCCTACCTTGGAAAACAAACAAAATAGGGGAGAGGGACATGGTTGCTGTGAATGTCCCCCCCCACCACCACCACTCACCTAAGATTAGTGGGAGTGATGAGATCGCAGAGGGAGGGAAACAGCCAACTTCGGAAGCTTGCTACCTAAATGCCAACATTACTATGCGATACCAGCTGGTGACACGTTGCTATAGTAACTTCAAATAATGTGCCCGACCAAAATAAAATAAAATATAGAAAGCACTAAGGAGAGGAGATGAAGGAAAGTTTGCATGCTGAGGGAGGCGCAGAGGGAGATGAAAAGTTTTCCTATGAGCTATCCTCGAGAGACCAAGAGTGGCCGAATGCACTCTGGGTTGCTTCTCTCATCACCCCCATGTCTGTCATGTGGTTATGTAACAGATTTTATTCTCGGATGAAATTGGTGCTGTCTGTGTGGTGGATCCAGGACTGGAAGTGGGAGGCTTCAGTGTCAGGAAAAACAGGGACTTGAAAACCCATTCATCTTCAGCTTTGTCAGGCAGCTCAGAGTTGTAATTTGGGGCAATCTTTGGGGGACTAAGGTGTGCAGATTGTCTTCGCAACCACCAAGTGCATGGCTATATGCTAGGAGCCCAGGGTCCAGCAGTGAGCAGGAGAGATAAGGTTGTGCTCCCTGGCTCTGCCGGGATAGAAAGCGTAAAGAGTGGGGAGCCTAGGAGCCCCCAAACCTAAGTTCTAATCTCAGTGCTACCCCTTAGTAGTCTTGTGACCTTGAGTGGAGTCTTGTGCCTCGGTTGCCTCCTCTGGCAAAGAAGATGCAAATACTCTTTGATTCATATGCTTTTGGTGAGGATTAAGTGAATTTTTTTGAAGAATTGAGAATGTAGAAATGCCAGCTATTTTTAGTATCGTCTTGTTGCTGACTCCGGCCCAGCGAAACTATGCAGATTAGCTCATTGAAATTCCTGACCTGGACACAGGAAAGGATGACTCTGCCTGCCTGTGACTATCCATGGACACATCGAGTGCTTCCAGTCACAGCTTGGGACCCACAGCTAAGTGCCTTTGACACTGAACATGCCTTTGGTTAACGACATGCCTAAAGGACAGCTGTTTAGTGATGCTTCGGCGTGTGCCTCTTGACACAGAGCATCCTGGGAGAGCTCTTTTATTCAGGGACAGTTGCTGGCAGGTAGAAAGAGTGACAACAGTGCCCAAATTGTTCAACAGCATGAAATCTGTCTTCATCAAAAACTTAGGCTCCCACCTGTTTGGTTTTAGGATGTACCTGTCTTTGAGCACAGTGACATTCTTTGGCTACCTAGGGAATCTGGCTGTGCCTCAGAGTACACCAAGCTACCTTCCTTCATGGGGAAGCTTCTTGATGAGCATAGGTCCAGAAGGAGCTTGTGGACTACTACATGTTGAGGGCATAACATCACAAGAAAGGTGCCACTTGGGTGTTGTATACCCTGCATGGGCCCTGTCATCTTCTGTCGGTACAACACATCAACTCCATGAGAATTAGCTGTGCACACCCCTGCCTGACACTGGACACTGATGGTAGATCACCTCTCATGAATGAATGAGGGCCAGAACTGCAGGCACGGCACAGCATCCCCTTAGAGAGCTATCCTCACTGGCATAAGGAAAGCTATCCTCGCTGGCAAGGGACAGGAGAGTAGGCTCAAAGAGGAGCCTGAAGTTGTTACACATTCTTCATTTGTAATTAATATCTCTGATACCATTTGGATTCTGTGCTTGTGGCTCTGGGATGTGAGATCACTTTAAAATCTTCTAAGGAGATGATGGATGTTTAATTACAAGGGGAAATAGAAGGAAAGAAAATTTCATTCACCAGCTCCTTGGGCCTGGACTTTCACATTCATTCATCTCACCAAATCTTCTCAACAATCTCATGAAATCAGTTTTATGCCCATTTTACAGATGAGGAAAGTGAGATGTACATGGAGGTCAAGTAGCTTACCTAGACAGACATTTAGTGTATAGTGGCAGAGGAATTAAAATCTGGGCCCTTCTGACTCCAAGACTTGTCTGCTTTAAAAAAAAAAACAAAAAAAAAAACAAAAAAAAACCACCTAAAATAATAAAAAAATAAAAACCCCACCACGTCTCCCACGTCAGCACTGCGACTGGCAGAGATCTCTGTCCATTTAGTCATTGCTGTTTGCAAGAATCTAGAATTAAACTTGCAGATCGTCTGGGCTGAATACATATCTTTTAGATGGGATATTGAATTTGTTATTGTATTCCCCATCTCTAAATGCTAAAGGGACCCCTTCCACACACACACACAGACTCTGAGAAGTGAGGGTTTGCGTTTAATACCTTTGCCTTAAGAGAGGCCAGAAATGAAAGAATTTTTGTTCTATCTCTGAGCATACTTCATCTTAAATTGTATTCCATCAAGCCAGAGTGAGATGATTCATTCACACATTCCTTAATTCAAATTAGATTTTTTGAACACCTACTATGTGCCAGGTATGGTTCTAGGGGCTGGAGATACCACTGAGAAGAAATGTAATGAAGGCTTTGTCCTTAAGAAGCTCATGTCCCTGCTGGGCAGAGCCAGGGGGAATCCATCTTGAACAAGAGACTATATAAGTAAGATCATTTTAGACAATAATATGTGTTAATAATAAAATGTTATAAAGCAACAGGATAGAGACGGAGAGTACACAGTAGTGGCCTCTTTGAGAGTTGACATTTGAATAGAAACCTAAGTGATAAAAATGGGTCACAGAAAAAATCTGGCAGAACAGCAGATGCAAAGGCCTCGACGTGGGAATGCGCTTGGAGTGTCAGAGGCACGGCAAGAAGGTCAGATGGTGGGGAGTTACGAGTGACGTGATGAGGTCAGAGAGCCAGAAAGTGATCAGCTCCCACGGGCCCCGGGGAGTCGGGGATAAGAATTTGGATTTTCTTCTGAGTGCAAAGGAAAGCAATTGATGTGGGTTTTAAGGCACTTGCTGTGGACGCTGTGTGCTGAAAGATCCCCTCTTTACAGAAGCAGTTTCCATGTCTTACTACCTATACCCATCTCCAACAAATTAGACTGAGTTGTTCCCAGGGTCATGGGATCACGAAAAGCACAAATTATGTTTCAGTGTTGACTCATCCTCATTCTTGGTGGGTCATGATTCCTCAGCAAGCATTTCTCGCTAAACAATTATTGTATAGCAGAACCTGGCCCTCCTTGGAAGGGAGGGGACGTGGACTCTTGTTTTACATCAGTTTCATTTGTCTTCAAGTTCAGTGGGCTCGTCTGCTTGTTGTGCAGAGCTGAATGAGCAGGACACCTGCTTCTGCTGGTTCCCAGTCCCTGATTAGAGTCATTCAAGTCTGGGGGACCTGCCTGCAAAGCCTGATTCCCAGGAGACGGGCTATCATTCAGCACACCCCCGTGTGCTGGAGGTTTGGTCAGGGGGTGTCACAAAGATTGATTTAAAAAAAAAAATGATTTCAGAAACAAGCATTTTTTCTCTATGCGTATAACAATGTTGGGCTTCCAGGCTCCATAGAACATCTCAAGCAAGACTGTACAGAAATGTCTGTATTGAATCCTGGACAATATGATATCTTCCTTAGTTCACACCTCCCTGAGAAAAATTACAACCAGGAGCATCACTAGAGTGTGAAGCTCTGGAGGAGAAAGCAGCTCACCTTGTGCATCCAGGTTAAAACAACACCAAGGTCAGCCTTCCAGGGGAAACGGTGTGACAAAAGGCAGGATGGACTGCGGGCTGGACAATAGTGATAACAACTACCATTTAAAGAGCTAAGTATGTGTTAGATACTGTGCTAAGCCCTCTATTTCTCCATCTATAAGGACTTTTTTATAGAGTTGTAGCAAGAGAAGGAAAAAACTGAAAGAAAGAGAAGCTAGTGTTAGTCAGATTTTCATGTGTTAGACATTGCTAAAAAGTATGCTTATAGTCATAACAGCCAATGGTTATTAAATACTTACTATAGACCAACGACTGCATATGTTTTATTCTATTTAATCCACCAACATTTGGTAGATGTTGGTAATACCATTCCTATTGTACTTTATAGATGGGAAGAACAAGGAGCCGAAAGGGGATGTGACTTGACTAGATCAGCTTGACTCCAAAACGTTTCAAAAGTAAGCAATATCTCAAAGACAATGAAGAACGGAAAAATGAGTAATAGCTCACCTCACCACCCCTCCCTCTTCTGAATTAACCTCAAATATTAGGAAACATCATTCTAGACATCTCTTGTGCCCAGATAGATGTGGGGGGAGGAATGGATAGATGTAGGCAGACGGACTAATTGATAAAGGTAGACGCCAAACTACACAGACAGAACCAGCCCTCTTAATGAGTATTCTCTATGGTATATGAATTTCCCATGATTTTATGTTTAACTAAGGGCACACCCTCCATTTTCTGTATTACTTGAGTGAACTGAAGGCTAGGAAGGGTACTGCGTGGGATCCCAATGCCACATAGTATTGGAAATATATCTGGTTTCCCATAGAAGTAGTTTTGCTGGAAGACACTGGACAGATCCTAAGTCATGGGATTAAATCCCAGCTTTCTTTGACACCCTCTAAAACTTTGGACAAGTTGATTTGCCTTTTTTGAGTTTCAGTTCTCTCTTTGTAGACAGGGGTTACAAGGCCGACTCTGGGGGACTGTAGTGAGGATGAAGATGGAAAACACGTGCAGAGGGGGCTCCCCAGGGCCTGGTACACACAAGTACTCAGAGAGATTTCTGGCAATGCTCAGCCTCAGCCCCATTCCTAATTCACTGGGAACAGTTTATTGATCAGCTGGAAATTTGTAGAGTTAGCTCTTGGTTGACTCATGGAGGATGATTTAAACCTCCCTGCAGACCTGGGGGGAGCTGCATTGCAGATGAGGATTCATCCTGTCTCTCCCTTCCCTTCCCCTTTAAAGCCTCCATGCTTAAAGAAGTGGAGGGGGAAGGACGATAAATATGTTCCCAGACAACCAGGCGACCAGCCCAGAGTTTTCAGGTGGGAAGATTACTTTGTGGATTAAAGGATTTCTTCACTTTATCTCTTGTTTTCCCTCTTGAGGAGTGAAGAAGGTCTCTCACATAACATTTTAAACTTCAAGTCCAACTTAGCCAGGCCTCTCCTAGCACCTCCTCCCACTCTCTAATATAAGCCTCCTTGTTCCTCCTGCAAGGTCTCTGCTAGTCACTGATGACAGCGCTAAGCTCTGATGACAGTTTATTAGGTAGGTGAGTGTGGAAGTGGCTCCTTTACAAACTCTCTGCATTACCCAACTCTGCAGTTATTTGCCAAACCTATGACAGACTGAAGGCATGATTCTCAGGCCACATTCAAAGACAATTTTCCCTTTCCCCAGATAATTCCTCACTCTCAATTGATCAATCAATTAGCATATATCTACTCAGCACCTATAGTGTGTAAGGAAAATGCCAGCTGTGATTATGGTCCACACTCCGATGGTATCAGAGTCTATCTACCTACCTACCTACTTATAATCTATTTGTCTATCTATCTACCTGTCATCTATCTAATTGTCTATCTTTCTAATTACTTAATAGGGAAGATTCTATCATCTATCTATCTATGTAACTATCTAGCTACATTTCAGTAGTTCTCAACTGGGGCAGTTTGGTCCCAGGGGGAATTTAATAATGTCTAAGAATATTTTTGGCTGTCATAAATACAAAGAGTGGTGGTTGCTCCTGGCATCTATTGGGTAAAGATTAGGGATACTGCTAAAACATCTACAATGCACAGGACACCCCCTCAAAGAAAACGATCTGGCCCAAAGCCTCACTAGCACTGAAGCTTTGCTGACCTATAAAGAGAAAGAAGATAAATTATGACAGCTAATGACAAGTGTAAACTGCACACGAAAGGTAATGTTTGCTCTAGGCTCTTAAGAAGTGGGAATGACTTATGTGGGTGGGGATGTTCAGAGAAAATTTCACACAGCATGCAAGAACTGAGGAACTACAAGATGGAGAGAGATCAAGATAAGAATGAGAAAGGAAATTTTAGATCAATAATAAGAAATACATTTCATTTTTATAATTTTTTTATTGTTAAATCATAGCTGTATACATTAGTGCAATCAAAGGGTACAAGGTGCTGGTTTCATATACAATCTAAAATATTCTCATCAAACTGTTCAACATAGCCTTTATGGCATTTTCTTAGTTACTGTATGTAGACATTTGTATTCTGCATTTAGTACATTTCGCCTGTACCCATTCTAAGATGCACTGTAGGTATGGCCCCACCCATTACTCTCCCTCTACCCTAACCTACCCCTTGCCTTCCCCTTCCTTGGCCCTTTCCCCATGTTCCTGTGCTATAGTTGGGTTATAGCCTTCATGTGAAAGCTATAAATTAGCTTCATAGTAGGGCTGACTACATTGGAAACTTTTTCTTCTATTCCTGAGATACTTTGCTAAGAAGAATATGTTCCAGCTCCATCCATGTAAACATGAAAGAATTAAGTTTCCATCTTTCTTTAAGGCTGCATAATATTCCATGGTATACGTGTCCCACAATTTGCTAGTCCATTTGTGGGTCAATGGGCACTTGGGCTTCTTCTATGACTTAGCAATTGTGAATTGGGCTGCAAAAAACATTCTGGTACAGATGTCTTTGTTATATTGTAATTTTTGGTCTTCTGGGTATATACTTAGTGAAAGAATTATAGGATTGAATGGCAGGTCTATTTTTAGGTGCCTAAGTATTCTCCAAACATCCTTCCAGAAGGAATGTATTAGTGTGCATTCCCACCAGCAGTGTAGAAGTGTGCCCTTTTCTCCACATCCACACCAACATCTCTGGTTTTGGGATTTTGTTAAGTGGGCTACTATTACTGGGGTTAGGTGATATCTCAAAGTATTTTTGATTTGCATTTCTGTGATGATTAAGGATGATGAGCTTTTTTTTCATGTGTTTGTAGATCATGCATCTGTCTTCTTTAGAGAAGTTTCTCTTTAAGTCCCTTGCCCACCCTGAGATGGGATTACTTGTTCTTTTCTTGCTAATACGTTTGAGTTCAATGTGGATTCTGGTTATTAGACCTTTATTGGAGGTATAACCTGCAAATATTTTCTCCCATTCTGTGGACTGTCTGCTTGCTTTACTTACTGTGTTCTTGGCTGTGCAGAAGCTTTTTAGTTTGATCAGGTCCCAG
>CAUYPK010114027.1:0-19575 GCA_963574355.1 Loris lydekkerianus | reverse complement strand
ACTTTACAAAGAAGAATATGTTTCAGCTCCATCTATGTAAACATTAGGTCCCACTTATAAGTGAGGATATGTGGTATTTGTTTTTCTATTCCTGAGTTACTTCTCTTAGAATGTTGGTCTCCAGCTTCATGCAAGTTGTTGCAAACAACATTATTTCATTATTTTTTTCTGGTTGAAAAGTACTCCATGGTATAGATATGTATGTCTATTCACCAGTAGGTGGGCACTTAGTTTGATTCTATACTTTTGCACTTGGGAATAGTGCTTTAATAATTACTTGGGTGCAGGTATCTTTGATATAATAATTTCTTTACCTTTTAGTAAATACCCAATAGTAGGTCTACTTTTCATTCTTTGATGAATCTCCATACCATTTTCCATAGAGGTTGTACTAATTTACATTCCCACTAACAGTGTATAAGTGTTCACTGCATCCATGCCAACATCTGCTCTTTTCTGACTACATACATTTTAGACATTTTAAATTTGTAGAAAACATTCTGTTGGCATTTTGATTGGAATTACATTAAATTTATAGAATAATTTGGAGAGGAACATTTTATGGTATTGAGTTTTCCTATTCATGATTGTAATTTTTCTCCCCACTTATTCGGATTTTCTTTTTGCATTCTTTAATACAATTTTATGCATTTTTCCTCTTAACATTTTACATGTAGTTTGTTAAATTTGCTTTGGTAGTGATCATTTGTTAAAATATCTTGTATTCCAACTCAGTAATGACAACTAAAAAAAGATATCTTGTATTTTTGAAACAGCTGTGAATTCTATCTTGTTTTCTATTACATTTTCTAAATAGTTATCACCTGTACTTGAATGCTGCTGATTTTTGTGTGCTTATCAAATGCCTACCCACTCTTGGTGTATTTCTTATCTATCCCAATAGTTTATCTGTAAATAATGACTATTTTGTTTCATTCTTGTCTGATTGCTTTTGCTAAGACTTAATATCAGGATAAAATTTATAAATAAGAACCAGAAGGGAATTTCCTTGATCTGATAAAGGGCATATACCAAAAATTATAGCACTTATCACATTTAATGGTAAAACTCCAGGGTAAAACTTTAGATGCTTTTTCATTAAAGTCAGGGAAAAAGAGATCCCCATTTTATCACCTATTGTTCATTATTATATGTTAAAGAGAAGTTTTTTGGCAGGTATGTGTTATTGGGTTAAGAAAATTTCTATTTCTAGCTAGCTAAGAGTCTTTCATTAATGGTATAATGTTACTAAATTCATATTCTGTATGTGTTGAGGTAATGATACGTATTTTTCTCCATCAAATTGTTAATATTCAATATTATAATATAGTATATTAGATGGGTCTGATGTTAAATCAACCTTGCATTTCTGAGATAAACCTTTTTTTGACAATGATATATTTTGTATACTGATGGATTCAACTTATTCAAATTCAGCTGAATTTTATGTCTGGTTTCTTTTCCATGTTCATTTATGAGATAGGACTGTATTTTTATTTTTTGTTCTGTCATTCATGTTTGTGTTATCAAGGCTATGTTAGTCTCCTATAAAACAACGAGGGGGAAGTCTCATATAATACAATGCTCTTACTTTTTTTCTTTAAAGAAGTTGTGTAAAATTTTGTGTTTCTGAAGATTTAGTAAAACTGGTTTATGTGATGTCAATTCTTTGAAACCATTATTGAAAATGTTCTTAAATGTAAATGTCTCGTGAAAAGAAAAGAAAATCTAGATGGAAACAAGGTTCTTTGAATTGTACTGAGATATTTACATTGAAGTTCTAAATGATGCAGCTATGTGAAGTAGACACTGCATGCCAAGGGGAAGGGTCATTGTCAAATGAAGAGCAGTGGACCAGGGTGTTTCATAAGTCTCAGGAACATTACTCAGGAATCAAGACTGTTGTATCTTGTTGATGTATTGTTCTTTTTTCAATATGTTAGTGTTCCTTATTAGCCCTATTAAGGTTTTCCACCTGAACTTATATTTCACCTGATGATATTGATACTAAATGAGCTTTATTTTGGTTAGTATTTGTCTAGTATACTGTTCATCTCTTATTTTTTCAAATGTGTTATTTTTATTTGAATCTAGATCTTTTAAGCAAAATAATAGCTGGATTTTGTTGTTGTTGCTAATGTTTAGAATGCAACCTGAGGCCTTTGTCTTTTAATAGACTAATTTTATCCATTTAAATTTACCATGATTAGGCGGATGCAATGGCTCGCACTTGTAATCTTGGCACTCTGGGAGGCCAAGGCAGGCGGATCGTCTGACCTCAGGAGTTTGAGGCCAGCCTGAGCAAGAGTGAGACCTCTATCTCTACTAAAAATAGAAAAATTAGCTGGGTGTTGTGGTGGGCACCTGTAGTCTCAGCTACTTGGGGGTGCTGAGGCAAGAGGAATGCTTGAGCCAAAGAGTTTGAAGTTGCTGTGAGCTATGATGCCAGAGCTCTCTTTCAGGGGGACAGAGTGCAACTCTGTCTCAATGACAAAATAATTACCAAGATTATACACAAATTATGGACTATATCTACTATCTTGCTTTGTTTTTCTGTTAATACTTACTTTTCCTTTCTATTCTTTGATGCTCTTCTTGGTTTGGTAAAATATAAAATTTTGTTTTGGTTTGGTTTCACTCTCTTTTCTCTGCCTTTGCAGTGATTTTTAGTCTAGTTTTGGCCCATGGAGATGCTTATTCATTTTGGTGTGTAAATCCTTTTAAACTTTATTAAACCTATTATAGTCTGTCTTTGGAGTGGAGTAAAAAGTTTTAAACACAAAAATTGCAGTCCCATTTCTTTGTTTTCTACATTTTGTCTTTGTGTCATTTCATTTTAAATATATCTTTCATAAAGAGTTTATATTTAGTTTGGGATTTATTTTTTTCCAACTAACTTGAGAATGTTTATTTTCTATTAAGGAAATTTAGCCCATTTCCTTCTGTTCTTTTGGGATAAGTATTGTGTCTGGGACTGCTCCTGTCTTTTGTTGTTCCTCTCCGATTATATACTTCAGGGTTCTTAATTATTTTTCCTAACTCTTTGTTGTTGTTTTTCTCCAAACATGCACAGACTGATTTTGAATTTTAGCAGCTAATTTGAATCTTCTAGTGAGAATCTTTACATTTTTAATAAACATTTAAGAATGTATGTTTTCTTCACTAATTTTCTGAATTAACATTTTTATCTATTTAGATAAAAATTAAGGTTAACCACGTACTTTTTCTTTTTTTCCCTTTTTGAACCTTTTGAATTTTTTTTTTCCAGATGATCCTTATTTTTTTCTTTAACAATATATTCTTCTTTAAGTCATACTTTTTAATAGCCATACCATTAATATTTATTTAAAAGTAATTATTCCTGGTTCTGTTAATCACAATATATTCTTGTTTATTATGTCCTCTTTTTCCATGAAGTCTTCATTTGAATTTACATGTTGTGTGCCTTAAATTTTCACCAATAATTTTTTACAAAGAGACATGCTGGTGGATTTCTGAATATTTATGTGAAAAATTTCCTTATTTTGTTATCTAGACAGAAATAATTGCTATTCTGGGCAGGAAATTCAATGGCAAACCTAAAATATCTTTATCTTTTTGTAGTGTTGCTTATGAGAACTTTTTTTTTTTTATTGCTAATGTTATCTATCTGGAAATTTATATAATATGTTTTTTTTAGTCTTAGAGTTTCATACATTTTTAACTGTGGATCTTTTCCTTACCTCTTCTGTTATTTGGCATATTTAACTTTGAATCTTTTTTATTATTCCTTCTGATGCTTGGGAACCTTTTTGATATGAAGGATTAGGTCTTTCTTTAATATGGAGAACTTTTGTTCTATAGTTGTCTCTCATCCACGACCGTCTTTCCTTCTGGACACCTTTTGTATTGATAATCAGTTTTCTAGGCTCCTCCTCCAAGAATCCTACCATTTCTCTCTTTAATTCTTTTACTTTGTCTTTTTGCTCTGTATTTTGGGAGAATTTCTCAAGGCAATCTTCTACAAAAGAAAATAAGTTTTCTTTAATATACACTATTATTCACTTCCTTCATTGAATTGTTGTTTTTGTGATTAAAAAAAAAATTCCAATAGCTCTTTCTTTTCTTGGGTTGTACTAACTCTTAAAAAAAATGGAAGCCTGCTGCTATTTTAAAAAAAGAAGTTCTGGCTCAGCACCTGAAGCTCAGAGGCTGGGGCACCAGCCACATATACCAGAGCTGGCAGGTTTGAACCCAGCCAGGGCCTGCCAAACAACAATGACAACTACAACCAAAGAACGGCCAGGTGTTGTGGCAAGTGCCTGTAGTCCCAGCTACTCGGGAGGCTGAGGCAACAGAATCACTTAAGCCCAAGAGATTGCAGTTTCTGTGAGTTGTGAAGCCGAAGCACTCTGCCAAGGGTGACATAGTGAGACTCTGTCTCAAAAAAAAAAAAAAAGTTCTATTGTGAGATATTTTACATACAATAAAATTTGATAAGACTTGACAAATGTGTTCAATTGTGCAACCATTACCACAATCATCATATAAAATATTTCTATAATTCTGAGAAATTTTCTTCTGCTCTGGGTGTCCAACCTTTTGTTTTTTCTGCACTTTGGAAGAAGAAGAGTTGTCTTGGGCTACACATTAAATACTCAAACCCTAATGAAAGCTGATTAGCAAAAAAAGGTCTATGCATACTTTTACTGATATCTGACACCTCAGATAAGCAAAACATGTCATCACAAAATCAGCATGCAGCCGATAGGCCACAGGTTGGACACCCATGGCTTTTGCCAATTTGTAGTCAATCCCTTCTTGGCAATCACTGATCTGTTTCCTGTCACCTTAATTTTGCCTTTTCTAGAATTTCATATGAATGAAATTATTTATTCTGTATTCTTTGGTATCTGGTATCTTTCATTTAGCATAATGATTTTGAGACTCATTCATGTCATTGTAGGTATCAATAATGTATTGCTTTTATAGCTGAATGATATTCCTTTCTTATGGACATAACACAATTTGTTTATTTTTTTCACCAGTGGTTGGAGATTTCCCTGCCACAGGTTTTGGACAGAACAAATAAAAATGCTATGAAAACATATGAGTAAGTCATTGTATGTACAAAGTTTTAGAATTGATGTGAATATAGTAAATGTATATTTAACTTTGAAAGAAACTGTCAAACTTTTCCAAAGTAGTTTTAAATTTTGCATTCCCATCAGTAATGTATGAAAGCTCTGTTTCTTCTTGAGTGAACTTTGGTAGTTTGTGTCTTTTAAAGAATTTCATCTAAGTTGGGGGCTATTGGAAAAGACTCCAACTTCTGGCCCCTCAGCATCTCTGCCCCAATTGTACTCACAGTGGATACAGCAATCAGCATGAAAAGTGATTCCTGATGAGGAGGCAGCTCTGTGGAGTTCTTGGCTTCAGACAATCCCATAGGAAAGGTGGGTGCATTTTGCTTATCTTTGCATTGAGTAGATCCTTTTTCTATAATTGTTTGCCTGGAAGAGTCTAAGGCCTTTCTCAGATGTGGTGAGCGTGTGGACAGGGGCTCTGAAAAGCTGCTGTAGAGGAAGGGTTTCTTCCAGATATAGAGGGGATAGGCCAGTGGCAAGCTTTCTTCCCCATTATTAGGTTGCTGTCTTCATAGGAATCCAAATAGTCACATATACAGGTGAGACCCCTCCTTATTTTTCAGTAATGTGATAAGATTTTCTTTTAAACTAACTGAATTATCTCAGACCGAATTAAGAACACAGCACATGACATTCTTGTATTTCACCATCTTCTGAGAATTGTGTCCTATCCCTTATATTAGTTATCTATTGCTGCATAACAAGTTACCCTAAATGTATCAGATGAAAACACCAGCCATTTAGTGCCTTCCATGGGCCAGGAGTCCAGGTGCTGCCTTGTTGGATAGTTCAGTCTCTGCATCTTTCATAAGGTTTCAATCAAGGCTAGTGTTATCTCAAGGCTTGGCTAGAGACGGATGCTCTTCCAAGCTCACTCACTTGGCTGGTTGCAGGCCTCAGAAGATCTGCTCCAGAACTCATTTATGTGGCTCTTGGCAAACCTCAGCTCCTTGCCACATGGACCTCTCCATGTGGTTGCTTTACAATGCAGCAACTGGCTGTCTTGAGAAAAGGTGAGAGAGAGAGAGACCCTGAGATGGAAGCTGCAGTCTTTCCACAGCTCTAACCTCAGAGGTAACATCCCAACGCGTTCTCTGCAGTCACTAGAAACAAATCAATCATTTCACACAGAAGGAATGAGGATTACACGAGGGTATGAATACCAGAAGTTGGAGACAATCCTCTTTACTTAATTGTTTATCCCATGGTGTCTCGCTTTAGGTTTCCTAAGAAGCACGTTCTTAAGCATGAAGCATGCTTCTTTCCTAAGAAGCATCCCGAAGAAAGGATTCAATCGCAAATAGCTTTCCTGGGGAGATGATCCCAGGAAAGTGTGGTAGAAAACATGGAAGTGAGATGGGAAAGGTAAGGAAGCCCATTCAGGTCAGAAACTTTAGATGGCTAGAGCTCAATTCAGGGGAGAACTCTGCAGACAGTATAGAACATGCCATGGTGTTCTCCCAGCCCAGGAGTGAGGAAGCTGTGATATTTATTTACCAACTCTCCATCCATCATTGACGGGGGATGCTTATGGGGGGCAATAAGTCTGTGGCACTTTTGTGTGCCCTGTCTATGCTGAATGCTCTTTCCCACCCTATCTGCCACCTTCAGTTCTTCTTGCTATGGAGATACACACTGAAAGAATACAAGTGGGACACCAGCAGTGCCTACTATACCCAGCTAGACTGCAAGCTTTGCAGAGCAAGAACTGTATGCCCACCATTTTCTCTCCATTGCATCGTCCTTGTCTAGCATATCACCTAACACATACTGTTGCTCAATGAGTTTTGGTTGAAAGAATACAGGTTGCTGCTGATGGCACCATGGGGAACTTACAGTGCAGTGAAGGAGAAAGACTTGCACACCACTAGCCGTAAGACAGCGGGATAAGTGCTATTCTGTAGACATTCATGGGGTTCTATCAGAGTCCAGGGCTGCAGGTGCCAACTCTGCCCGGAGATGGAGAAGAGCCTAGAGAACTTTTCACACAGGAGTAGGTGTCTGAACTTATGGCTTGAAGAAAGATGAGTATGATTTTGTGATAGGATTTTATTGGTCACGGAATGTAGGAAGCAGTCCGGAATAAAAAACATGAGTGGCAGAGGCATTTGTCATTTATATAAACAGAGTGCAGGTGCTCTACATGTTCTTAATCTTGCCTGTGTGATTACTTTACCCTAGTTTTATGGGGTCTGAGCTTCTATTTTTCTCTCTGGCATGCTGTCTTGTCCATGAGGTCCTGATCAGCTTGATAGTCAAAACACGTGTTAGGTCACTCTTCTCTCTCTTTCAGCAGACATGCACACAACACAGTGGTTTCAAGTTCTTTTGGAAGAGATAATCTTTTCTTGATCTTTGAAAGGACAGGTGCTGTATATATATATACAGCACACACACATATATATACATACACACACACATATAACAAATATTTTTTTAATATATTTACTGTTTGTCAGAAGTCTAACCCTAATCCAGCATTTATTAAAACAAGACAGGATTTATTAAATTGGTTCTAGTTTATCAAATATGTACAGATCTTTACATAAATTAATTTGCTTGTTAAATATTTGTAAAATTTATTAAGACTTTGGAGAAACTTAAATAACTGAGCTGCCCAGCATAATGTGGCTTAACTACTTCTTCTTTTTTTTTTTTTTAACCTTAGGGACCGATGAGGCTATAAAGGACAGACACAGGGCTCTGGATGACAAGGTGAGAGAAGGCCAGCGCGCAGATGTCACCAGTTTGCCTACTTGACAGGCTGACAGGTAGGCCAAGACAGGTACTGAGTAGTTTGGGGTGAGCCCCTATGTTCGGTAGGCCTGGAAGATACCAATGGTGTGGGGGACAGTGGGACCTACCCATTGTAGGGTGGCATCATAACAGGCACCATCAGGGCAGAGCTGGAGTCCATGGGCTCTTTTCAAATTATTGACAAAATTCAATAATTTACTGAGCCCAGCCCATGAATAAATGCAAGATGGTCAGGACATGGGCCTAGCTCTCAAAGAGTGAGAAAGATAGAATTACACCTAAACATTTCAAATTCTGAATTCAAATCCTGTCTTTACCATTTACAGCTCCCTGGCCCTAAAATGAGGTAATCATATGGACTTGTAGGAGGTTTTCAGTTAAGGTATATGATGCCATCTAGCTGAGTGGTCATTTCTGCCCTCTCATTACATCCAGTCAATCAGTTCGTCCTGACATTTCTTCTCCCTGACCACTCGGACATCTTTTGGGCCCATCTGCTTTGATTTACGACCCATGCTGCCACCTGGTCTGAGCCACTGTCCCCTCTCTTTAGAAAAACTACAGTAGTCTCCTCAGTGGTCTCCCTGAACTCATTTTTTTAAAAGTTTCAATAGATTTAGAAGGCACAGTGGTGTTTTGGTGCATGAATGAAATGCACGGTGGTGAGTCAGGGCTTTTAGTGTTCTCATCCCCTGAATAGTATGCATTGTGCCCAGTAGGTAATTTTGATCCCATGCTCCCTTTCACCCTCCCTCCTTCTTAGTTTTCAATGTCCATTGCACCATTTTATGACCAGATAGGTCAGTAAGCTCATTTAGCTCTCACTTATAAGTGAGTATTTTGGCCATATTTGTTTCTTCATACCTGAGATACTTCACCTAGTATAATGGCTTCCAGTTCCATCCAAGTTGCTGTAAAAGACATTTCATTCTTTTTAATGGCTGAGTAGTACTCCATTGTATATATTTTCTCATTTTCTTTATCTGCTCATCAGTAGATGGGAACTTAGGACGGTTTCCTATTTTTGCAATTGTGAATTGTACTGAAATAAACACTTGAGTGCAGGTGTCTTTCTGATATAATGACCTCTTTTCCATTAGGTAGATACTGAGTAGTAGGATTTCTCGGTTGAATGGTAGGTATACTTTTAGTTCTTTGACGAATCTCCATATTTTTTTCCCCTAGAGATTTACTAATTTAAATTCCTACCAACAGTGCATGAGGTCCTGAGCTCTTTTTTGTCTTCTTCCAATCCATTCGTAAGAGCCATCTGAGTGATTTTTTAGGGCCCAAGAATGATCATGCCATTTAGCTCACAACTCTTTGATTCTTCTCATTCTTCTTCGGACAAAATCCTACAAGGCCCTGCTTGATTTGGTCTCCCACAGCAGGCATAGTGGTTAATGTATCTGACCCTGAGATTTCATGGTATGGGTTTGCATACGCAACCTGTCTGGGTGCCCAGTTTCTTCACTAGTAATGTGAAGATGAAAAGGTATCTAAGGTTATTGACGCTATGAGATGAGACAAGCACCTAGAATTATTTGAGGAACATGGTGAGAATGCGATGTTATTATTATTACCTTTTCTATCTCCTCTTCACTATGTTTTCCTCATACTGTGCTCTACACATACCCAACTTCCCGCCATTCCTTCTGTTGCCTTTCTAGCCTCTAGTCTTCGATGATGTTGTTTCCCCTGTCTCTAACACTCAATCTCTCCCCTCGCCTTTCACTAATTCTATTAATCCTTAGGTCTCCATTTAAGAATCACATCCTCTAGGTGGCCTTTTTTATTCCCTTCTCAGACCAGGTTCTATCTATTATGTGTCCATAGCAATTGTGTTTCTTTTTATTATGCTCATCACACTATGGTGACCTAAATAATGCCTGTCTTCTCAGTAAGGTCCAAGCACCTTGAGTCAGGGGAGCCACATACCTCTTTACCATCATTCACATCCTCAGCTCATCTATGGTGCCTGGCAGGTAGTTGGCACTGGATGACTATGTTAGCAATAAATTCCAGCAGAGCTGTCTATAATGTAAGTATTAACTATTATAGGAGCATTTGCTATTATGGAATAGATAGTTGCCTCCAAGAGGCTCATCCATGTCCCCCAAAGCAAAAATTGTCCTATTGAGGGTTGTTGAAAGATATCCATCCAATCCTTCTAGTAGGGCAGGGTCACAATGTAGAGGAACATGCAAGCTGGGTTTGTGGATGATTTCAGAGAGCTAAGGCTGGAGAAGGCTTCTTCTGCTCTGGGCCCCTTCATTCAATAACCACTGAGCATGGTAGGGAGGTGGCAGTAGGGATTTGGCAATAGGGATGTTGGTGGCTGTATGCTGCAGTGTCTGTTTCTTCATGCCCAGCAGATTCTGGCAACTTCTGTGATTTTGAAGAGTGAACTTTCCCAAGAAAATGAAGGACCCAAATGTCCTTTGGAGTACACTGACTCTATGTCAGGGAACTGAATCAGAAAATATATATATGGCTAAGCACTTGGACATTGGGAATGGATTCTAGGATTTAAGATTATTTCAGTTCTTACAAAGTCGCATCTAAAAAATAATTCTGGAATAGGCAATCCTATTTGTCCCAAATTGATATGTAATCTTTTCAGAGATTCTGATCTTTACTTGGAATGGTTCTGAGTTTAGCTGGCATTCCCAACCCTTTTGTTACCTTAGAGCTCTCTGCCTCATAAACTGTCCAAAAATAAATGAATGAATAAGTAAATCAACATGAAATACTCTTAAAAAGGGTAACACTGCAGTGCATCTTTTGGAGATTCATACAATTGTCTCCAAATTAAATCTGAAACAAAGAAAAGATAGGTTTCTGTTCTTCCCCTTTACCCCTTGACATGATCATACCTATAGCAATACATTGAGAAAAGGGTGTTGGAAGATCCATAAGTTTATGCTCTTATGAATCCTGAGCTCCAGTTAGGGAGCTGGAGGGTACATGCATTCAAGAGAAAAAAAATCTCAAGAACTCTCAGGTTAGAATGACATAGTGTGAGACATGCTTCCTAATCTGGCCGGACACATCAAAGGGAATAAGTAGACTTGAGTGCAATTGCTTAGGGAAGGCTACTGGGAAGAAGGTGAATTTTGAGTATTATTCCAGGTAAGGATAGGTGGTATTCTAGGTGTGAAGAAGAGCCCTGGGGAGCCCATTTTGGCTAGATGTTAGGTAAAAGGCAAGAGAACCAGCAAAACAGAATATCAAATGGAAGTAGGGGATTGTAGGGCAGGGTCACAATGTAGAGGAACATGCAAGGCTGGAGAAGGCTTCTTCTGCTCTGGGCCCCTTCATTCAATAACCACTGAGCATCTGCTTGATTCCAGATCCTAAGCTCAATGCTAAGGATACAAAGATCATAAAACACTATCCTCACTTCAGAAGAGCTCATAGCTGAGTGCAGGAGGTACAGGGACAAAATATTACACAATCAGTGTGTAGCAGCCATTCAGGGGAGCAGAAATGCAGAAACACTCTGTGGCTGAAGGATGCATAGTCATCACAGGCAAAGAAAGGCATCTTGCAGAAAAAGCAAAGTTATCCCAGTGGCTTAGAATTCTGAATAAGCCTAATATTTTCAATGAAAAAAGCAAGAAGTTCAGCATGGCTGATAATTTCAGGACAAGATAGGAATTATTTGAACATGAGCTGGAGGAGTCCTAAAGCCAGATGGAAACATTTAGCCTCTGTCCTACAGGCAGAAGGGCTGGCAGGAGATCTCAACAAGGAGGTTGATAGGATCACATTTATTTCCAGGGTAAGAGTTCTGGAAATGCTGTGAAGGTTGGAGTGGGCAGGGGCTTCAGTTATAATCTTTGTTAGGGTTTTGGGACAATCCTGGCAACTAAGTGACAAGGGGCTTGGAATGGGCCTGGGCGGTGGGAATGGAGAAGGGGTTAGTTCTGAAGACCTATTTGGTGTGGTTTCTACGATTTCCAGAAGAAGCTCTCACTCTCATTTCCATTCATGTACTAGTGAATGGAAATTCAGGCCCCTTTCCTTCAGCCTTCACCCCTCTTTCCTCTACAGAAGTTGAAAGCAGCTCAATATGGCAATGCATACAATGAATTCTGCTCAGTGGGGAAGCAGAGCTGATGTGGGCTCTTAGCAGTGCTGGCTAAACAGGTTGGCATTGTGTTTAGTGCACATTTGACTTGTGAGGAGGGACCCTGAGAGGCCAATCTTTTCTTGTTTACCTCTTGACTCAATGTGAGGTGAAGCTGGCCTGTGTTGCTTGGACATCCATTCATTCATGGGCTCCTTGTGCTTGGGCGTTGGGCAATGGCTCTGCTTCCAGGGCAATGGCTCTGCTTCCAGCGCAATGGGAAGCCTCTTCTGGAAAGGCCTGGAGTACTCTGTGTCATCAGAGGAAGAGGAGACACATCAGCCTTTGGCTCCTGGATAAGGTCAACTCTTTGCCTCCCTGGCTAGGATGGGTGGTTCAAGATGACAGCATGATGAATGCTATAGAAATCCAATGGGAGAATGAATTGCTGTCAAGGGCATCTGAAAAGCAGCTTGCTTTAAATAGGACCCTAAAAGGTGGCAGCAGGTTTGCCTTTGTCTTTTGGGTCGGAGAGGAAGGAATGTTTTCTCAAGAGGGTGAGGCTACAAAGTAGCTCAGATTATGGCTGGCGTGGCTGAGACCTCACCTTCACAGACTTCTCAGCAGGACCTGATAATCACAAATGAAGTAGAGGATTCTGGGAACATTGTTCCCAAAGTGTGATGTGATGAGGACCAAAGTAGAAGTAGTCTCATTGTAGGTCATGGTCTGAAGCAGTCTCACTTAAGGAAGAGCTGAGACATCCCTCCTCTCTGACTCCAGTGTTTACCTCCCACCCTCATGGCAATTAGGCGTACAAGGCAGCTGTTAAAATGCTGCTTTTGTCTGGAACAAAATGCATCTGTTGTCTGGCAAGAAGACCGATTACTATCAGCAGCCATAAGTGCCTCACCATTGAGTAAGTTATCAGGCTGGCAGATGCCTGGGCATCCGAGTCAGGAACAAGGACTTTCCTGGGAAAAAAGTGGCTCTAGGAGAGACTCAGAGCTGAAGGAACAGGTAACCACTGTGTGCATGGAGAAGGTGCAGGGAGGAGAACAAACAGACCCTGAAGTAAAACTTCATCTACGTTTGAATTTTGCCTAGCCCCAGCCCAGGTGGCTAAAGGCATGGATTCCTAGTTGTGCTGCCGGCGCTGAGACCCATCTGCTGTTTTCTCCTGCACAATGGCTGCCCGTTTGGGGTTGTGACCCAGGAGTCACTGTGGTTATCAACTGGGAGAGCTCAGACTGACACATGAAAAGCAGCTTTGTTTAGTGTCCTTGACATAACTAACCACATATTAACAACAGAGCCTCATGGTGTGGAGCCTCTCTGTTTGTTCAGAATCTTAATAGGTGGGCTTTGTGCACATGGATTTCTAATACTGCTTACCCTGTATTTTAAGTCAAAGTGGGTCTTTGTGTGAAGGATTCTCCACCTCCTTTCCCTTTCTACAAAGGAGATAAGTGTTTTCTGCTCACCTTTTGTGACTTACAAGGAGCTGAATAGCACTTGTGGTATTTGAATGTCATATAATAGGCATTGTCACCAATAGAGAAATGTCCTTTTCCATGTTTCTGAGTGCTCACTATCTCTTTTATATGTATTCTCTCTCTCTCTTTCTACATATATATATATGTGTGTTTGTGTGTGTGTGTGTGTGTGTGTGTGTGTGTGTATATATATATATATATGTATATATATATATGTCTTTTGACAAACTGCAGGAACAGAGATGGCTCACTTTGTTCAAGAATAAGTCAGTCCTATTAAACTATGATGAAAGAAACCTTAGGGAAATGCATAGTGCTAGGAATTATCAATGTCAGGATCCAGATTTAAAATTAAAGAAATTCAGGCCAGGCATGGTGGCTCATGCCTGTAATGCTAGCACTCTGGGAAGCCAAGGCAGTTGGATCCCTTGAGCTCAGGAGTTCGAGACCGGCCTGAGCATAAAAATAGAAAAATTAGAAAAAAAAAAAAAATAGAAAAATTGGCCAGTTGTGGTGGTGGGTGCCTGTAATCCCAGCTACTCTGAAGGCTGAGCAGAGAGAATCTCTTGAGCTCAAGAGTTTGCTGTTAGCTATGATGATGCCAGGGTACTCTACTCAGGGCAGTGGAGTGAGACTGTGTCTCAAAAAAAAAAAAAAGAAAAAAGAAAAAGATATGATTAAGGAAATTCTTTGACATCTTCCTTCAGTAGAGACCAATGAACATAGAGAAAGAGGAAAAGGCTATAGGATGATGTAGAGGTATGGAAGGATAACCCCCGCCCCCTAAAATTTTAGTAGCAGTGCCAATATACAAAGGGAGGCAATGCAGAACACTAAATGACACATTGGAAAATCATATGTATATTTTCTTATATCTCTATAAGAATGCAGGGGGGAAATAAAGGATGAAAAAGGGAAAGTGATCGGAGTGGATAACAGAGAATAGAGAACCAGAACATCAATAATCAGTGCCCCTGAAGTAGGGGATGGAAGAAATGGAAAAGAATAAAACTCAGATACATAAATGTGTAATATAAATAATTTTTTTGAACTCAAGAAAAGCTTGTAGTTGACCACAAGGGCTGATTATTTCAGGCAAAACCAGTGAAAAGAGGGCGGTGCCGTGGCTCAGTGGGTAGGGTGCTGGCCCCATATACTGAGGGTGGTGGGTTCAAACCCGGCCAAAAAATAGCCAGGTGTTGTGGCGGGCATCTGTAGTCCCAGCTACTCGGGAGGCTGAGGCAAGAGAATCTCCTAAGCCCAGGAGTTGGAGGTTGCTGTGAGCTGAGTGATGCCAAGGTACTCTACCAAGGGCGATAAAGTGAGACTCTGTCTCTACAAAAAAACAAACAAACAGTGGAAAGAGAACCACTTACAGACATCCTGAAAAGAATTTTGAATTACAATTATAATGAAAAAACCCTACAAACATTTGTATATAAAAACTAGATTGTCTCCAAGGAAACGAAAATATGCTTGAATTTAGACTTCTTAGCTACATTAAATTTCAGAAAGTAATGCAGAAGTATCTATGAGATTTTGCAGAAGATAGTTGTGATCCAAGAATTTAAAGCCCAGCTTTGTCTTTAATGTATAAAGATGACAGGAAAACAGCCTTGAATGTACCAGACCTAGAAAGTCCAACTTCTATGCCCATTTTGAAAAATTACTCAAAGATGTTCTACTGAGAAAGTCTTTAGAAAGACAGAGAGCAGTGTTAAAAGTCTAATAATAATGAAAGCAAACAAGGTACCTTCTGTGGGATGGGCACTAAGATACATTCACTGATTTAAACTTAACACAATGTTAAGCATTGTGCACTATTAATATGCCCATTTTACTATGGGGGAGCTGATGAATGGAGAAGTGAAGTGACTTATCTAGGGTTACACAACCAGTATTTGAATTCAAGGGGTATGATATGGGAGTCATTGCTCCTAAGCATTATGCTCTGTTAACTTTCTGTTATAAAAGGCTGGTAATAGCTCTAAAATTAAGTTACAGATAGACATAAATTACTTTTTAAAATGTGTGATTCTAAAGATGAATACAAAAGTCTTAGTCCTGAGAAAGGATATAAGATACAAAATAGTACAAAATAATCATCAAAATCTGAAATTAATTTAGCGAATATAACTAAATACTAAGACAATTGTTTTGAGTACTTTCTTGCAATTGCTTTTAGCATTTTAAGAAGTCATAGCCCTTCCTTGGGTCCTAAATTTCTGATCTTGAATGTGAGAAGCTCAAAATGTACCTTTTCATTCTTGAATCTGACAATTGGAGAAATTCATACTTCAGAATACTGTTGAAAAAAGGTAACATACTACAAATAAAAACTAGACAAATAAATGTGAAATATATAACAAGTGATAGAAAGGAAAGACCAAAATAAGAAAGCAAAAGAAAAATAAATAAAGCATAATACAAAACAAAAAAATGTGGGACCAAATGTCTCAGCAAAAACAATAAATATAAATATATGAGACCTGTCTATTAAAACATAAAGTATCTCAGAATGGGTCTTAACCAAAATATACTTCACAAGAAACATTTCTATAGTGATAAAGTATGGCCAAAAATTGATGAATGGGCAAAGATCTCTCAGGAAGACTAAACATGTAAAAAAAAAATAAAATAAATAAAAATAAAATAAAGTCATATATTAAAATATTGTCGAAGGCAGAGATCAGAAAGCATGACAGACTTATTTTGTGCTGGCTCCTGAGAGCCAATTGTGTTGTGTCTCAATCCCAAGTTCAATGACCTCACATTAATAACTTTGAAATTAGCCAGGGTGGAAGCATTTGTAGCACAGAATTTACAAATGCTACAAATCATGGCTTTTTGATTACTTTCTTTGGAACCAGTTTACCAGCCCTTGACTTGTAACTTTATAATGATAAAGAGTAAAATTCAAAAAAGGGATATGCATTATTTATTTCTCTGTATCAGGAGCATTGTATTGAAATATATAAAGTAAAATTATTGGAAATGTTATACATGAACAAATCAACAGAGAAAAAAATAGTAATATTCAGTGTTTCTTTCTTTGTCTGACTGAATGACTCAGCAATCAGTAAATACATACTGAGGTTTGCCAAAAAAAAAGTACATACATTTTATGAAAGAAAAAAAACTATATTAAAGTTATAATACTCCCCAAAATATAATACTATTAAAATTATAATACTCCCAATAATACCCTCCCAATATATGCCAATAATATTTGTTATGTTATACATTGTCTAAGTAATACTCAAGTCACATTTAATTTCTGCAATTAGAAGAGGTGCTCAAATGTGACTTGTGTTCACCTTTTGTTATCAGTGTATACTGAATATTATGATTTTAATGCAGTTTTTTCCGTTCTTAAAATGTATATACATTTTTGGCACTCTCTGTACATAGCTTTGAATTATATAAAGAATTAGATTGATTGAATAAATATGCATTTATTGAATAAATGTATGCTATAGTATATTTCTTTTCCAGTATCCATGTAATCTATACCTCAACCAAAAATCTCAACACAGTGCCATGGGACAGACTGTCTTCTCTGACCATAAAGTAGTAAAACTAGAAATTAATAACGAAAGTTTAACTTAAGAAAAAATACCTAACCACTTAAAAATGTGCCCCAAATAAACAACAAATAACAAAAATTAAACTCCAATCAAACTGAAATTTAACAAAATAACAATACAGTCTTCCTTAATAACTTCTAAATATGAAGGTATTAAAATTTTAATTACATATGATTTAAAAAATAACAAGAACATCACATTTCAAAACTTACTGAATGCAAGCAAAGCAAATAACAGGATCAAATTTTATTATCTTTGATGCTTTTAATATTCAGAATTAGTGAAAATAAATGAACTGTATTTCAGCTCAAGAAGTTAGAGTTAACAAAATAGTCCCAAAGAAAGCAAGCTGAGGGAATTAATAAAAGGAAAAGTAGAAATTAAAATATTCTCTAATAGTAAAAAGTAATATAGTTAGTAAACAGATCCAAGATCTAAGATCTCAGAAAAATGAAATAATTGCAAAAGTTTGGAAAACATAATAAAGAAAAAGACTCATCGGCATCAGATAGGATGTAACTAAATATATAGAAAAAGTTTATAAATGTTATATTGATTATTTTCAATCTGTTAAAGAAGAGATCATTCCTATGTTTTTAAACTACTTCTAACCATGACAAAAATTGGGACGTTTGTAATTTCATTTCCTAAATGAACATTACTACAACCTCATAAAAAAACAACAACTAAAATTAGCAACCAATTTCTTTCAGGATATATATATGATGAACATATATGATGGCTATTTCCTAAAACAAACATAAGAAATACATAAGCAAATAAAATCTACCAATAAATTAAAAAATGCATTATGGCCAAGAGTTTTCCTTGAATTATACAGGGTTTTTCCATATTAGAAAATCTCTTAACATAATTAATCCCAATAGGTCAGGAAGAAAAAAGAGCATCTTAACGGCTACAAAGAAAGGATTGATAAAATTAAGCAACTTATCCTGAGATTACATGCTGAAGATTAGTTATTGTAAAGTAACCTTCACCTTCATCAACACTGTTGAAACACTTGAAGAAGGACCATTAAAGATTAAAATGCCAGTTCCAGCCTCTATTTTGTAATTTTTTCCTAATTGTAGACAAAGCATAAAACTAGATAACTAGAGGCATAGAACTGCAATGAACTTGATAAAATAGTAATTACAGTCACACATTGTTTAACAACGGGGCTATGTTCTGAGAAATACGTTAGGAGATTTTGTTGTGCGAACATCACAGCATGTATTGATACAAACTTAGATGGAATAGCCTGTTGCTACTAGGCTACAAACCTGTATAACATGTTACCACACTGAATACTGTAGGCCACTGCAACACAGTGGTAAAAATGGTGCCCCTCCAACAGGCACTTACCAGGTCTGGAGCTTGTAGGCCTGGAAGTTGCTCTGCGTCAGTCACAATGAGTGGTGGGTCAGTGAATATGAAGGCCTAGGACACTGGTGTACACTACTGTAGACTTTATAAAAACTGTAAACTTAGGCTACATTACATTTATAAAAAAGAATTTTTCTACTTTCAATAATAAATTGACCTTAGCTTATTGGATAATGACCATCACATAGATGGCCCCTCATTGACTGAAATATGGTTATGTGATACATGACTGAATTTTCAGGAGATGTGATTATACACCTAAAATACAAATAATAAAATAAAAATATTTTAGAATTCATTATGGGGTTCAGAAAGGTGCCTATATATAAAGCAAACAAAAATAATTTGCTTTCATACCTGCTATTAGAAAATAGAAAACATCCTATTAATGATAGCAACAAAATCTATAAAATGCCTAAGAATAAGTTTATTGAAAGAAAACTATATAGTGTTACTGAAAGATATAAGAGAAAATCTGAGTGAATGGAATCAATATTTAAAAAATCAATAACCTGTAGATTTAATTCACTTTCAATTAAAGTTTCCAAAGGATTATATTTAGAATGTAAACGTAATGATTCTAAAGTTAATTTGATGATTAAATACAAAATAATTATTTAGAAATGGGGGGAAAAGGAGTAAGACTAGATTTTCTCTATAAGGTATAAATGTATTATAAAGTTTAAATAAGTATTAATAATATGGTAAGGTGACATCTTATTCTGAGAAAAACAAATGATTACACAATAAATTGTGTTTAAAAATCAGATTGTGTTTAAAGAAAAAAAAAAAAGATTCTTTAAATTCATTCCATAAAACAAATTCCCAGACAGGTGAATGGTTTAAAAAGAAAACAAATGCAAGTATTAGAAGCAAATATATATGAATGTTAACATATCATTGGTGTGAGGAAAGTATTTCTTCACTGGTCAAAAGGCATAAATCTTGCATTTATTTTTCTAGTATTTGTTTTGTACTTCATAGCTTGTGAAGAAAAAATGGTTAGATTTTGCTAGTCCATTTATGGGTCGATGGGCACTTGGGCTTCTTCCATGACTTAGCAATTATGAATTGGGCTGCAATAAACATTCTGGTACAGATGTCTTTGTTTTTTTCAGTGCAAAAACTCACAGGATCACAGCTTGTCACTT
>CAUYPK010114021.1:0-33888 GCA_963574355.1 Loris lydekkerianus | reverse complement strand
TTCTTGGTTAATGAGCCAGTGATATTGGACCTCGACCTGATTTAACTGCCTCTAACCTTTTTTTGGGGATACAGGGCCCAAAGGTGAAGGGTAAATAAGGGTAGCAGGGGAAGAAGGTAGGGTGAAAAACAATGTAGGCCCGAAATTCTGAGATGAACTCCTCATGGCAGACCCAAGCATGCCTTTGACTAGTTGTTACCCGGTTATTCTGATTTATTGGTTGAACATACTGGTTTCTTGACTAGACTTCATTTAGTACATTTGTAATATATAACAATCTACTTGACACTGGCTTGAACAATCGGAAGGGATGCCAGGATCAATTGGTGGAGGCCGTACTCAACCCAAGTGGACAGCATGCCCAGTCAAAACAGAAGCTAATCATGAGCAATGGGCGCAGACATGCCCGTGCAGACCAGCTGAGGAGCAGCCCCACTCAGGTGAACACTTGGAATAATTAATTCTAATAGAAGCCTTCTACTAGTAAGAATTTCAGAAAGTCTGACAGGCTTGTTGAGTTTGTGGTTCTGTAAAGCCTTACAAGAACTTTCTGGAGGCAAGGCCTGTCTTCTTAGCACATTGCATGACTTATGTAGTGAAACTTGTTCATAGGGGGTAAGGCGGTAGCTGGAGTTTGGCCACTGGTCCCCTTTTGCTGTGGACTTTTGAGCAAATGTGTATGTGGGGTGGAGGCAGAAAGATATATGCCAAGAATTTGCTCCACGTCCCTGGAGGGGGCTCGGAGGTTGATATGCTGACATGCACATGTGTGCACTCACAGGGCGCTCTGTGCTGGTTAGTGCTGCCGGCAGCAGGGCAGGGGTGGCGGCAGGCAGAGGCATTGTTCATTGTGTTGTGAGTGACATGCAATCCACTGTTTGACAGCCAGCCCACATAGCTGTGGTGATGCGAGAGACTCACTCTAGATCACGCATTCCACTGCTGGGCACGGATTAATATGCCTTTGAAAGGGCTTTTCTTCCTTTCTTTCAAATTTAATATGGGAGTATATGAGGAAGAACATGGTAGCAATTAGCTGCTGCCATGAATTTTATGAGCAGTTTGCTTGAAACCACATTAATGGCTCCAAGGGTAGTGCTGAGATCAGTTTTGCTATATTATTTTTTCTCTTTCTCCCCTCTTTCCCTCTCAAAAGACCAGCCTGGAGCTCCAGTATGCCGTCCAATGGGTGGCCTTCATGGCCAAGGCTCTCTTTTCCAGGACAGGTAGCCCAGTTCATCTCTATCTTTGATCTCGCACAGAGTCTGCTGGTGGGCCCAGCCTTGTTCTAGACCGTGGAGCACAATAAAGATGGGAAATAATCTGGCCTTGGTTCCAACAGGTGGAGGAAACTTCTCACGGGAAATATCCAGAGGGAACTTGCTGCCAAAAGGGGGTGGGAGGAACAACCCTATGTGTTTCTTAGTTTTAGCAATGGGAACTAGAATAAGATGTGGGCGTTAGCCAGGAAATAAAAGGAAACAAGTAGTCTCTATAAACTCTCAGGAAGCGTGAAGATGGTTTAAAAATATTTTACCAGAAGCCGGGGGAAAGGGTGGACACTGGATAAAGGGACAGGACACAGGAAGCAAACTCGGCGCACCTTCCTGGGAATGTGTGATGAAGCCAGCTGAGGTCTGCATTCAGAAATGGTTTTAATTTTTGGTTCTAGAATCTGGTGCATAACAAAAATAAGTTGTGACCAAGTTACAAACCTTGATCAAGTCCTGAGAGAAGCACCTGTGAACACAAAGCGAGTGAGGTGTATCCCCCGGACGTAAGCGTGAATCAGCCTGCCGGAGAGGTAGAGGGAAAAACAAAACCAAAGCAAACAGACAAAAAAGCAAGAAATAACTTCAGTCTGCTTGAAACAAAATAGACATGAGGGTGGCTGCAGTACAGCTTTTACTTGTGATTCTTGTCTGCAACACAAAAAGTTAGCAACCAAGCCCTCTGGGGGATGGAGAACCCAGAAGCTGTGGCTTTCTCTCCAGTCAGAAGCTGGGATGGGCCCTGGTGGATGAGAGTGGTAGGGAGGGCAGGCTCCTGAGAACAGGTTCATGTGAGTCCTTTCACGTCAAGTGAACTGAAAGTTGTGGCTTAATATACAGGAAACTCTAGCTTTTGACTGAAGCAGAGATTGGGCTTGACTCTGAATGAAAAGTTGTGGATCAATGACAAAATGGCACCTCAATAACACATTCTTCTCTAAAATATCCAAAATATAGTGACTTGTTAATGCTGCTTAATTTCAGATGTTTTCATGAAGTGATATCTCTTTGAGAAGAAGTAGAAAATTCGTGCCAATAAATTGGTGGAGGGTTGACTCTCTAACTCACTTGAATCCTAAGCACATCTGATTCTTGGCAGTTTGGTTGAATGATGGGAATGGCACTATCAAATATCATACAGAAACACAATTAAATGATCTGTTTCCTGACATTTCCTCATGACAATGTAGTTTTAGTTCAGACATGAATATTTTAATACTTAAGAACTGGACTCTTAGTAAAACTTGGCTCATTGAAAACATTCCCCTTTTAAAGATTTTTTTGATTTGGGTTCAGCCTTTTTAGAATGGGCCATCTTATAAAACTTTTGATGCCTTGGCTAAACATTATCAGATTTGGAAGAGGCTATAACTTACATGTGTGCAAGAGTTAAAATAGTGTCATTGATTGGAAACGGAGTCAGTATAATTCAAAGGTAAATGTGATTTAAAATGTAATCACTCTCCCACCTCCTCTCAAATAAAGCAAAATCAAACAGGAGGTCAATGTTAATAGGAAAAATAACTTGTGGTGGGTGCATGAGCTCTCATTTTATTTTGTTTTTTAAACTGAGCCTGTATGTTATGCAAACTTTTGATACCTTTCACAAAAAAAAAAAAAAAAAAAAAAGTTTAAAAAGTTAACCTGGAATTGTGAGCTAAACTTCCCTCTTACACAAACACCCATAAACTCTCTCTCACACACACGCATTTAGTTAGTATTAGTCAAATCCTCATAAAATTTCTAGTTTGAGCCTCAACAATTTGAGTGACACAGACAGTCATGAAAATAATAAGAGTTAGAAACCAGCAACTGTGGGGGAAAGCTGAAGGCACTGGCGTCATTTAACCAGGAGAAGACAAGGATCCGGTTGATTTAATAATGGTCTCCCAGCTTATGGAGGGTTATTATGCAGAAGATGGTGTCCAGCTGGTTTTCATTTCTAGTGAAGACAGAAAAAAAAAAAAAACAACAAAAAACCGAGAGGCTAGAATTGCATCAGGGAAGATTAGGGTGAGAGATGAAGAAGGTCTTGGTTGATAGGGTTGTGAGACTGGAATGAACCACCATGGAGGATTATGAAATCCCCATCTTTGGAATTCTTAAATTAATGTGATCTGTGTGAATCAATGTGCTGGGATGGTTTTGTTATCTGCCTGCTAGCCAGTGGAGGGATGGCTGAGCCGATGATTCTGTAGGCCAACTCCCCCTGGTGCGCCATGCTTCTTTGAGTTGAGCGTATTGCCTGTGGCAGGGAATCCAGAGCTCGGAGCCAGGCGCCTGCTGCCCTGTGGCAAGGCTGCCGCGTCTGTGTGCTGGGGTAAGCTGACACTTCATGTTCCTTTCGACTCAAATGGCTCCAAAGTCATTTAGGATCTTTCTGACTGCCAATTGCCACCTTGAAATAAGAAAAGTATTTTAAACAAATCCTCCAGGACGTGCAGGCAAAGCGTGCATTTGCAGTCCTCAGAGTACACGGTCACCGGACACCTCGTAGAGACAACTGAAAACTATTAGCACAGCAGGAAACCCCATGGAAAGAGAGGTGGAAACGGGAAGATTTGGATATTAAACATATCGCTTCTATTTCTCTTTTTAAAACATGTTTTTGACATATAAGCCAGATTTTTCTTGATGACCAGATTTCTTCCTCTCTCTCCCCCCTTTCTTTCAGTTTTCTTTCTCTTTTGAGTTCTTTCAATTTTTTTTTTTTTTTTTCTTGAAAACAAAATATTTGAAGTATGACAATTAGGTCTGTGGATGCTGAGAGGCAAAAGCCAGAGAATTTGAAGGAGGCCATTAATTTTTTTTGTTGTTGTTAAAAAAATAAAAGTCTAGTGCTTTGCTTTACTTATAAAAGGATACTCTTACTAGTGTCTGTTTTAAATATATTTCTTAAGGTGATGAAACATCCTGGGGAACAGAGCTGTATGTGAAGAGATTTGTGTGGAAAGGAGGATTTTAAAAGATTTTTTCATCTTTCTTAACATTCCCCTGAAGCAGCCCAACCTCATACTTCAAAGGAGTGGAGCAAAACTTTTACCTAAGGGAGGCCTGGCCTCCCCCACTGGGCTCGGGTTCCATACCATGGTTTCTCTGGAAATGTCCTCTTTCCATACGCTACCTCTGAGTCACGCCTCATTGAGAGCGATGATTATGATTTCTGGACGTTCGGATGCTGCTGAGAATCGGGAGGATATTTTGAGCCCTGGAATTCGGGCTCTGCCACATGTTTGGATTAACAACCAGTTAAACCTTGCTAAGGCAATATTTTTCTATGCAGTTAGTTTTTATACCAAACAAGGTTTGTAGTAATTGGATGCCCTACTTCAGCAAAACTGTTTACCAGAAAATAAATCACTCCTGGCATTAAGAAAACACGAGCCCGGGGATTCGCCAGCACAGCATCATCCCGTTCATTTCTCATAAACCTAGCCCCAAACATGTGCGTTCTCATGGACGATGACTTATGCTTTGAATTGTGGTCTCTTTATTTCCATGCCCATTATAATGCTTACCTAAACATTTCCCTCTGTTTAGCTGCGGTGCTTCTGGTAATGACTTCTATTTGGCTGCTGGGAAGCATTTGCCAGGAGAGAGAGAAAGAAAGAGAGAAGGAGAGAAAGAGAGAGAGAGAAGAGGGACAGCAGAAGAAAATATAAAAGAAGCACACTTTTTTTCATAACTGGCCATACAATTACAGAGAATTAGAATCTGAAGCAACTTCAGGACCATCTAATTTAACCTCTGCAATCCTGATTGGCCCCAGGTAATGGAGGAGACAGGAAGGTGAGCTGTGAACTTGAAGTCAACTCATGCTGACTTTTGCTCTGTCCTGATGCTCTTCTGTCCCCAAGTATCATCTTTTACTCTGGGGATCTTGGCTGCCTAAAGAGGAATTTGAGAAAGCAAGATTTGGTAGGCCTTGATTGCATCCTCTGATGGATGGTCCTGCCCAAATTCTGATAGTCACTTAAAGCCAGGCAAAGCCATGTTGGAAGAAACTTTTAGGAATTCAAATCTCAGGGCAAAATAGGAAAATGACCGAAACCTAGGAGGTTTTGAGACTTTGATGATTTTTTCGAAATTCTTCTGAAGGATGGATGAACAGCCTCCCCCCTCTTCTGTGGTTTGAATGCTTATATCTCCCCAAATTCCTATGTTGAAATCCTAACCCCCAAAGTGATAGTAATTAGGCTTGGAGCCTTTGGCAGGTAACTAGGTCATGATGGTAGAGCCCTCGTGAACAGGATTAATGCCCTTGGGAAAGAGGCTCCAGAGAGCTTGCTTGCCTCTGCCACCATGTGAGGACACTTGGAGAAGGTGTCATCTGTGGACCAGATAGCAGGCTGACAGCAGAATGAACCTGCTGATACCTTGATCTTGGACTTCCCAGACTTCAGGACTGTGAGAAGTAAATTTCTATTGTTTACAAGCTTCCTAGTTTACATTTTGTTACAGCATCTTGAATGGCTCAAGACACCCCTGAATAATGATTTATGTATTCTATTGAGCTCAAGTCAAAGGTAACAGCTTTGATCATTTGGAATATGTCTACTGGCTTCCCAATTATGGGAGGGCGTAATCCAAGTTAATTTTGCTCATAGGCCATAAATGCTATAAAGGAAAAAATGCACCCCCAAATAATCCAAACAATTGAGAATTAGCCTCCCTCATTGCTTCAATTTCACATGGGCAGATTAGGGTATTTGGGGGGATATTTACTGCTAATAAGTTTTGTTTTGTTTTGTTTTGTTTTTTTCAATAAGGACAAATTCATGGGTTTTTAGAGTCCAAAATCAGTTGCTGGGCATGAGAAGATTTAATCCTTGATGAAGTATAGCTATTCTTTTTCCCTTCCAAGACACTTTTTTCTTCATTGTAACTATGTACCATAATTTTTCATAACCTCAAGGGAATTCTCCCAGTTCACTTATTTCAATGACAAAGTCATTCACATGGAACCATCTTGCACTTGGATTCTGGTGTTGAAACCACTTCTCTAGGTCCAATTTGCATAGGCTAGAAATATTTTAAGATCTGAGACAAAATTATTGAACCAGTCACATTATCTAGCATTTTTTTTTTTTTTTTGGATAATGGTTTTTTTTTTTAATTTTTTTTTTCTTATTAAATCATAGCTGTGTACATTAATGCAATCATGGGGTACCATGCACTGGTTTTATACAATTTGAAATATTTTCATCACACTAGTTAACATAGCCTTTCTGGCTTTTTCTTAGTTATTGTGTTAAAACATTTATATTCTATATTTAGTAAGTTTCACATGTACCCTTGTAAGATGCACCATATGTGCAAGTGCTAGGGATACTTTTGGAAGAGGGGAATCTGTGAATGAATGAAAGTCAGAATGAAATATTTTATTGAACCATATGGTTTAGATGTATCTACTCATCCATTTGGCAGTGTAAAGCTTGTGGAAAGCCGAAACATACAGACTTGTACAACAGCACACAGTCCCTGCCCTCCAGGAGCTTGCATGCTACACGGGGCAGAGCCAGTATTTGTAGTGTTTTCCTCTTGGTGACATCCTGGATCAAGTCAGCCTGTGGGGTCCCCATCTTGCCATGCTTCCCCACCTCTCAGTAGGAGGCAGATAAGGCCGGCCAGGGTTCCTCCCTCTTCCTTCTGCAAGGCTTGACTCCATCCCCTCCTCCTTACCCTTCTATCCACTTCCTATGTCAAAGTACGTGGCGAAACCATTGTGGTTGCTGGGTGGGTTTCTCAGCCTATTTGTCAGTTACTGAATATAACTAGGGAAAACCATATGAAATCAAAATTGTTGTATGTCAGAGACAACAAGGCTGATCCTTGTTGACTATGTTTCAGGGAGGCGAGAGCTGATGAGGTTTGGTTTGGTTTGGTTAGTTCCAGCTGAGGCACCCTGAACTGGAGGGCTGTTCTTAGTATAAAAAGTATTTTCAAAACTCTTGTTTGTTTGCTAAAACATCTGATTGGATACATTATAAAAATTTCAAAGTAAATACAACTGTAGGGAAAGGTCTAACTGCTCAAAATGATGTGACTTTGTGAGGCCTTGTTTTTACTATAATTTCTCCTGTTTAAAGGCATGTTCCCTAGTCCTAGTTTGAAATTCCACCAGCTGGTTTCATTTGGATTTAAAATATCCATTTTAAAAAACAACTCAAGTATTGGATTGATCATGCATATATTAAATCAAAAAATAAAGAAGCAGGGAAGGATGAGTGGGAGGAGGAGGAATGAAAGAACATTCAAATCTCCATGACTCCGCTATAGAGAGAGCTGCTTTGAATATTTTGGTGGAGATTCTTCTAGGTTTTTATCCAAATAGGTAATACTTTGAAAATATTCGGGGGAGGCTGAGGAGAAACTATTAATCACTCATGATTTACTAGGGATTTATTTAATCAAATGCTTTCAGAACTGGAAGTGACTTAAAAAATGGTTTAGACCAGTCCTCAAGCAGGGGTGTTTTTACCCTGGGCAGGGGAGGGGGATTTGGTAACATTTGTTGATACAAAGTTGTCACAACTTAGGATGCTCCAGGCACCTAGTGAGTAGAAGACAGGATGCTACTAAACATGGCACAACACACAGGAGAGACCCCATAGCAAAGGAATATTAGCAGGGCCAAGGGTGGGAAAGGCTAATTGAGACCTGCTCCTTTATTTTGTGAGTAGAGTCCACAGGTGGAAGGTGATTTGCATAAAGCTGCTCAGCTGATGGGTGGCAGGAGAGAGGTGAGAACCCTAGTCTCTGCACCCTGTCCAGGGCTCTTTTCATTATGCTGGGACGAATACAAACTTTGACAGCCAAAGGGGGGGGCTCAGAGAAATGTGAGGGGCTAATCCTAAAACAGGGTTCTGGAGGAAAGATTGATCTTTGATGGAGATGAAGAGGAAGAGCTGTAAGCAGAAGGAGAAATTAAGTAGCTAGCGAGCAAGTGAGGGCATTGGGACCCAATTCAGAAAGAGGCATAAAAAGAGCAATGGGGATGGAGCCCCAACAAATTCACATGGGTATTTCTAGGGTAACCAATGCCTCCTGGTTTGCCTGGAATGGTTTCAGTTTTAAAACTGAAAGTCCCATGTTCTGGGAGCCCCCTCAGTTCCGGGCAAACCAGGCTGGTTGGCCACTCTATTTCCTGTTTCTTTTACATAAACATACTTGAGCAAGAGTCATTCTGCCAAACTGCAAACTAGTTTGGTGAATTGGAGGAAACTTGATGAAGGGTATGTGAGACTTCTCAGTACATTTCTACAACTTCCTATGAATGTATAATTATTTCAAGCTAAAAGTTTAAAAAGTAGTTTAGTGAATGTGATCTGAATGAATAACTAAGCTTTTCTGAGACTGTAGAGAATTTTCATGTGGACAGATGGGCACCCGGAGTGGAGAGCCCTTTACAATGGTGATATAGGTACCATGCCATCAGTGTGGGCAGCAACTTCATGGGACACATGAGAAGGGTAGGGAGGGAAGGTGGCATCTAGGCACAGTGCAAATGGTTTGGATGACATTTAGCCACAACCATAGGGTTACCTAATCTTGAAGCAGTTCGCGTCTTTTATGGTGGGGAACAGTACATTTTGGGGACTAAGGAAGGGAAAATCATTTATGAAAGAAAAAATTATACAAGAAGCCTTAGCTGAGGGAGTTCATTCATTCATTTATTCATTCATTCAGTGATTACAAAGCCAAACACTCTACATAGTGATAGAAAATAAAAGTTCAACAGGAGTTCTTTCATTCTCTTGAAGGGTTTTTGGCTTGGGAAGCAAGGCTGAAAGAAAGTCACTGGAGAAAATGTCCCATATTTCACTTTAACAATGGAAACAATGTTAACTATGTAAAATACACTTCTTTCTAAAGAAAGGGAAGGGAACTTTAATTGAATACCTTCTATGTTCAAGTTATATGAATGTAAATTAGAATTCTCAGAATCAGCCAGGTGCAGTGGCTCATGCCTATAATCTCAATGCTTTGGGAAGCTAAGACAGAAGGATGATTTGAAGCAGGAGTTCAAGACCAGCCTTACCAACAAAGCAAGATCCCATCTCTACAAAAAAAGAAAAAATTAGCCAGGCATGGTGGTGTGTACCTATAGTCCCCGTTACTCAAGAGGTTGAAGTGGACGGATCACTAGAGCCCAGGAGTTCAGGGCTGCAGTGATTTATGATCTCACCGCTGTACTCTACCTAGGGCAAACAGAGCAAGACGCTGTCTCTAAAAATAAAAAAAAATAATCTAATGTGTCAGTGCCTATATCTTAAGACAGATAAAAACAACTGGACTTTGTAGAGACAAAGGGGGTCTTCAGTGTATGGAAATCTCTATAAGTCTATTTTAATTTAATTAAATTTCCATTTTTTTAAGATGACTATCCACAAATTGAAAAATAGCAAATACAAAGTGTCCCTGATAGGCCTGGAAGCCTGAACATTGGCTAGCACTCTTTGACCAGAAGACTTCTCAAGCCATTCGACATTTCTTAGTATTTTAGTTAAATCCTAGAGAAATTTTGTCTAATTATCCATCCAGGTCAAGTGCATATGACTTGTGCAGGTAGCCAGAGAAGGTGCTACTCTACATAGTTTGATTTCAGAGTAAATGTCCCATCCTATTTTAAGCCTGGAGCTTGTGATTGTGTTCTTAGGGTTACAGAGCCTTTTAACATTATAGGTCATCCTTCCTGAGAGAAAGAACTCTTTAGATGAGTTCTTCTTTACCTACAAATGAATGCTACTAAGTGTTTTACCAAAAGTGGAAGAAAAACATAGTGGGTGCTAAGGCATAGCAAATGAGTAGAGAGAAACATGGAATCAGGAAACAGATGGTATGGGGAAAGGAGGAAGGAAAGTATAGATGTGCTAAAACAGGAACTGGAAATACTGGAAGCAAACCTTGCCCTGTTCTCCTTGACACTGAGAATTTTCCCAGTGGTCAGGAAGTCAGAGCTGCCATCTTGATTTTAGGTGTGTCTCTCTCTAGGGTGTTGTGTTTAGTTTTTATCAAAGAAGACAAACCTGGAAGAATTGCCAGGGCATTTTTAAAAATTACCTCCCCACCCCCCAGCCCACCTCTGGAGATTCTGAGTCAGCAGGTCTTAGATGGGAGGGAACTACTCCCAAGTCCTTGAAGCTCCCTGGGTGTTGCCTATAGTCAAGAACCACCACCTAGAATGACCTTCTAAATTTTATAGATGGAGAAGTTAAGTCCAAGAGTCATAAGGTAAGTAACAGAGGTCCACACAGCTGAATCCAGAAATAGGTACAGCACCCACATAACAATTTCTTAGTAATACATTAGACCTTCCATGTATAGCAAGAAGATCTAAAGAAGTCCTCTCAATCTTTCCCCAATGGACTTTTGTTGTTGTTAAACACATCATGTGGTACCTAGCATGAAGTAGCATTTAATAAATACCTCCTGAATGAAGGAGTGAGTTTGATTTTATCCCCCAGCCCCACCAGAAGCATCACAATAGCATATCCTAAGGTACTAACATGAAATAGAATGACTTTCCCATTCATTCCCTTTCTTAGCCTTTGTTACCTTTTGGTGACTGAACCTGTGAGCTTATGATTGAGTAGATCATAGCATTCGGGGGGATTTCCATTAAAGTAATGAAGTAGTGTTGGCTTTTCGGCTTCAAATTCTTTCCCTTATTAAAGAAACTGAAACATTATCTTGAGTAGGATTGGCTACTTAAATGCTGCTGAATGGTTTTTCAATAGAAGTGATTGAAAAAAACCATTTTTCATTTTGGGGGAGGAATTTGTTCCATTCTGTCTTATGTTTCATTATAAACAGTTTTTTTAATAGCCAAAATTATTCTTCATGCCATAAATGCGTGGTGAATGCCTCCCAACCATATTTCCACACAGACTGCAGGTCTTTGCCAACTTTTCTGTATGTAGAGCCCCACAGAGGATGGCTCAGAACCGAAGCCCCACCTATTGCTACTAAACGCCTGGATTGAGACGGGCCTTAAAATCACCTTTGGTGGTATATAACTGAGTTAATTTCTCAGAAGCCTCTGGCTTCTCCCTTTTCCTGGGATTGTTGATGATGCAAGACAAAGCCCGCTGCTTTCTAGACTGAAAACCCTTCAGGGCAAGGATCAGGTCAGTTTCCTTACTTTACATCCTGCGCAGGAGAAGAATGCTGTAAAGCCCACTTTCTCAACTAGGGTGGCAAATGGATTGGAAATGAGGATGGAAATGGATTCTTGGGGCAGGGAGTATGGAAATCACTGCGGTGGGGCCACAGCTTGTGGTCCTTCAAAGGGTCACAGTCCCTACATAGGTGTTCAGTATGTCCACGGCATTGCATTTTCAGGGAGCAACTGGGGGTGGGGATCTCTAAAAAGGCTCCTTAGGGGAGTCATCATGAGAACAAGTTGAGAGACAGTGCTCTAAACATATTTACTGACTGGCTGAATAAATGTAATATGTGGTCAGAAGGAATGAAGCATTCCTGCATAAGTGCTGAGAGACAGTGCTTCCAGGCTCTGCTCTTGAGAGCCAGACAACTAACATGAGCAAAGATTCCCGGATTCAGAGCCCTTGCCAGCTGCCATAGCATTCTGACTGCAGTTTGGACTGTTCTCTTCATTCCCAATTATCATTATGATTTGAGATTCAAAATTAAACCACAGGAATCAGGGACTTCTCTTTGGTCTTTGGCCTATTTGAGTGTGGAAATGGGACAGCTGGCTGCCCCAGCAGAAGCAGTCTGAAAGTGACAAAGCTGGAACCATGACAGTAGCAGTGGCGTGGAGCAGAGCACAGCAGTTTAATGGGGGGTGACCCACCAGCACGTCCTGCCTTAGCTGTGCCACTCACTAGATTTTGCTAAAACATGAATCTCAGTTTCTTGATTTCTAAAATGGGGACAATAGTAGGGTCTGTAACCACATTATAGGGTTCTTGTTGGGGTCAAATGACATCATATACAGCATGTGGGCAAACACTACAAACTGTAAGTTATTAATTTTAGTGTAAGTTACTATTATCCTGCGGATTGAAGTATTATTAGCAATAGAGAATTAAAGGAATAAGATCTTTCCATGCCCAGGGCAGTCAGAAGACCCTAGAAGACTCCACGTGACAACTCAGTTGGCCCTACTTAAGATGCCAGGGGAGCTTGGAAATGAGACCTCTGATTGAACGTTTCCCAGAAATAATTTTATACAGTAGAATGGGGAGTACAAGGTTGGCGGTCGACAGTCTCTGCCACAAAAGAAAACAATTTAAAACTGTACCTAATTTTTTCTAGTGCAAGGACTCCTAAAAAGTTAAAGCATCCTAGGAGAGTCTTCTTCAAAATTTTCACGGTTCACCTCTCCTAACCTTGCTCCCCTGTCTCTGACTCAGGTAATTTTTCTGTCTTGCCCTTATGCCTCTGTACCCATTGAATAATTGTACTATATATTTATTCTCTGTTGTCAATGTCATAATTGCAGATACATATAGTAAGCACTTTTTATATATACCTCTTTTCTAGAGCATTTCTTTCTTTTCACATCTACTGTGTAAACTTGTACATTTGGGGAAATGTCACTCCACTTATAAGAGTGTCTCTAATCACAGGAGCTACCCTTTCCCAGTATTTTTTAAAACTTTTTTATATCATAGCACACTTGAAACTATATATAGTTAAACTTCCACAGCACATTTAAATTATGTTGATCATAAAAAAGTAAAACAAAGAATATACTTAATGTGCTTTGAACTTCTTTCAAACATAATTTAATTAATAATCTTTAAAAATTTTTGTGGCACACCTAATACCCTCTCACGGCACACTGGTGTGCCATGGCACACTGGTTGAAAATCACTGCTTTGCCCTATAGGAGTTCTACCCCAAGCCTGACTTATTCAGTGGAATAACCTTCTGTCTTGGGAGATTTGGGGGGTGAGGTGGGGAGTAGGAGAGCAGTCATGATAGTCCTCGACATTCCAAGAAATACTAGAAATGAGTGTGCTTCCCATTGGGCTTTCCGATCAGGGGAAACAGTTACACTTTCTTATTTTTCCAGTTTTCTGGAATATTGTTGGAAGAAAAACACACATGCAAATGCACACACTCAAATCATCTGAGAACAAAGATTAATTCTTAGAGAAATTCCACAAAGAAGGGCATAAACCCTTTTCCAACCCCCCATAATTTGGTAGACTGATCCTTTCATGGCAGAATCAGAGATTCAGGTAATATCATTTGTCTGTTTTCATTCACCTGTAACTTTCGAATGTACTCTCAAACCTTCCAAGAACAAAAAATTTGAAGTATTGAAATTATCATTTGCACTAGTCCAATTAAATCACTGGATGAATGTCAGGATGTATTGTTCATTCCCTCGAGAGAGTTGGAATCGTCGTTTTCTATTTAAGACTTATCTTTGTGTCACCCCAGCATGCTTCCTCCTGCCATGCTTATTCCTGTCTGTCCTGTCCCCCGGTGAGGAATGGGCTTTGAATTATTTCTTCTTCATCCTTCACGATCCAACACAAGTCTCACTCCCTCCATGAAACCTTCAGCTTCTCCAGCCCACACCGACCTGTCTCTGACCTTTCATTATGTTCCCCAGAGTTGAATGAGTGTCTATGTATTTTTTTTCGCTGTTGGCAATGTTGTATTTGCAGATACACATAGTAAGCACTTTATAAGTATTTATCGACTAAATGAATGTGAATGTGAGGCTAGAAGCAAGAGAACATTCCTTGCTTAACATTCCTTAGAACATTCCTTAAAACTCTTTAAGACTAAGAAAAAATGGTTCCTTTTTCTCATTGGTTGTAGAACTTTGAGCTACTTACCTATTTGAAGCTTTGGCATATTTGGGTATAAAACAGAGGTAATGACAGCAATTTTGTTCATCTGAGAGAATAATCAGAAATAATATAGAACAAGTGGCTAGCTCAGTGCATGGCATATACTAGGTGCTCAATAAATAGTAATTGTCATTACTATTTTTGCTGTCATTGTTCTAGTCATGGTTATTTTCCACACTGAGGTTGTTCAGGATTTTGCAGTGTCCTCCATTGGTCTGAAGGCTTCTGTATTAGTCCATGGTACAAAAACACTGTTGAAGGAAACAAGTTGGAAGAGAAACAAGAAGACCCAGTAGAAGTGCCACAACCAAACACCACAGCCTGAGCCAGGTAGAAAGGAAAACTTTCTCACTGAATTCCCTCAACTTATGTGAGGCATTGCCCCCATACTTCAGCTCAGACTACGTGAGTAGGGTGATAAACCAGGACTTGAATAGTGGCTTTCATGAAACAGCTCAGATAAAAATCTTAGCATTCAATTTTTAAATTTGCAACTTAGAAATTCTAGATTAGTTGACATTGGCTCTATACTTTAAATCAACTGGTGGGAAGAAAGTCTGTTCTTGATTTACTGGCTTTCTTCTTTCCCACCCCCCTTTCCTCTGAGCGCTGACTAAAATCTCTCCAAAGCAAGTACTGGGGGGCTGCACAGTCTTCAGGGAACTGATGGTAGGGGCGATGCAGGAAGGGAGATATTTGCATATTGTTGCTGGCTTCTGGGGTTTCGTCCCTTCAAGCATTCACTTTCTGGCGAGCCACCATCCTACCCCATCCCCAGGGAAGTTCTTATTCAACAGCAGGGCCATAAACAGGAATTAGTAAACCTAGATTCTATTTGTCCTGGGCTCTCTGACTAGCTCCTCTTCTACCTCCACAAGTTATTTGAGGTCTGACAATTAAGTTCATGAACTCGTCCTAGAAAAAGTGTTACATACCTCATTGCTGAATATCACTATGGTCATCCTCAAAGTATACCCCTTGAGAAGCTATAAACCAAGGCCAGGGCCTAGTCCATCCTTTCATGCAATTTTGAACTCTTTTTTTCTAGCATAGCCATTAAAGCTGTCATCATATTACTCTTGATATCCTGAATGTCGTCAAAATGTCTTCCTTTCAATATTTCCTTTATCTTCAGGCAAAGAACAATGTCACTAGGGGCCAGATCAGGTGAGTAGGGAGGGTGTTCCAACAGATAATTGTATTTGTTTACTTACTAAAAACTCCCTCATAGACAGTACCATGTAAGTTGGTGCATTGTCATGATACAAAAGTCATGAATTTTTGACCAAAATTTTCCTAATTGTTTTTCTATTGATGTTTACTTGATCTGCTATGCTTCTCACAATTAGTCAATAATTTTGACACATAGTTAGACAAATGTTTTCAATTTTTTTTTCAGCTCTGCAAGTCACTGGCCACCCTGAACCCTTTTCATCACAGACACTTTCTCTTCCCTCAGAAAAACATTTAATCCATTTATATACTGCTATTTTCTTCATGGCATTATCCCCATAAACTCAGACTAGCATGTCTCTGATTTCACTCTAGGAAAGTTTAAGAAGAAATTTACAAATGTTTGTTCATTGCTCTAATTCAAGCTTCTGATCTCTCATGAAGGCACACAAAAACACATGACAACAATAATGAACACCACTCAACAAGACACTGCCACACATTAACATGAACACAGTTGTGAGACACTGATATATCAAGGTTATGAGAGCTTATGGAGTTGTTTGTACAGTGCTACCAATGTAAGCACACAGTGGAAAGTTCGTGAACTTAATTGTCAGACCTTGTACATATCTTAGAAGCCTTCACCAGATAACCTTTGCAACGCCATTTCCAGAGGGGAGAATCTAAAGGTGTAATATTTCAACTAAGTAGTTAAGGTTACAGAGAGAAGGAAAGGTTGGTATAGGCTTCAATCCAAACATATAGAGGACCTTATACTCTGTGTGTTAGGACAAAGACTAACACACAGAGTAAAGGATAATTGAGTGCCAGACAACACACTAGGCACTCAGCATGTGTTGTTTAGTTTACATAACAATGCAAGACAGTGTAACTTGCTATCCTGAATAAATTCATCTCAGATCACCCAAACAACTTGCCCACTGTCATATGGCTGTAAGAGGCACACTGACCAAAGCATTTCTCCTGCCCTTCATGAGCTCTCATAGGAATGTATTTGTCAGGCTCCCTCTTCTCACTAGGAATCTGTGGGTCACAAGGCAGAATTGTGCTCAGAAGGACCTAATAGAAGAATACTGGCCTACAAGGTGGAGGCCTGGGTTCTAGTCCTGCTCTGTTACTAACAGTCAAACATAAATTCTAGATCTCATCCATAAATTGAGGGAGTAGAACTTAAACATCTTTGGAAGGTTGTTTTTATTTATTTATTTTTTTTCCAGCTCTAGGCTTCTATGAATGAGCATCTAATTACACTTGTAGTAATAATATAAAAATTCTTCCCCATCCCAAATCCAGTTATTCAGTAGCCTTATTCATAAGGAATATTGTGAAGAAACAGGTCATAAGCAAAACAGCTGTCAGAAAATTCACAGACACAAAGTCATACTCTTTTATAGAATCAGGCCCATACCCCAAGCTCATTTATGCAAATGTTTCAAATCACTATGAAAAGTTTCTACTCAAAATACAAAGAACAAATTAGTTGAGGCATGAGGAGGAGCTGACATAAATAGGCACAAACAGGAAAATAAATAATGAGGAGGGATAACTTTTTTAAAATCTTAAAATACCCAACGAAGAAAATAGGCACAGAATCAGTTAGTACCAGGAAAAAAGCCCCAGTTATTTCAATAAGTCCTTAGGGTATCTTTGTGTCATAAAAGCAAGACAAACATATAGTTATGGTCACATTGATAAATTTGAATTACCAAGAAAAAGTTAATCAACGTGGGAGAACTCTGTTTAAGAAAGAAGGGAAATATGTGTACGGTATTTTAGAAAGTTTTCCATTTGTTATGATTAATATTTTTCTTTTTCAACTTTGATACTTAATTGGGTAGACTCTGAGCTCTCTAAAACACCCTAAATTTTGGTTATCTATTGTTGCATAACAAAATATCCCCCAAATATAGTGGCTTTAATGGCTATTTTACTATGTCTCATGATGCTATGGGTGAAATGGGCTCAGCTGGGAGGTTCTTCTGTTCCAAAGAATGATGGCTGGGGCTACCATGATGTGGGAGCTCTCCAGGATGGAATAGCTTGAGATGGTGCCTTAACATGGCTGGTGGTAGATGGTGGTAGCTATCTGGAACCCCTGTGGGGCTGCCACACAGAGTGCCTATGTGTGGCCTGTCCATATGACTTGGGTTCCTCACAGCCCAATAGCTGGGTTCCAAGGGGAGCAGTCCCAAGGCTGAAGATTCCAACAGAGAAAGAGAGGAAACTACCCATACTATAAAAGGCTGAACCCAGATCTGTCACAGCATTACTCCTGCCATATCTTATTTAATAAGCAGTATCAGTACCAACCAGATTCAAGAGAAGGAGAAATGAACTTGACCTCTCAATGGGGAAAGTGACAATGAATGTGTGGCCATATTTAATTCACCACATTTGATCTCCAGAACCACTTTTTACTGGGGACGGGGGTGGGGGGCAGCACTGGAGTACTGAATTTTTACTGTCTTTCATTTTCATGTTGTACTTTGTGTTTTTCAAAACACCTATAATTTCATTTGCTTCTTCTTTTCTAAACACAGCAGCTGGAGAAATTCTTTAAAAACTCAAGTTAGATCCTATCATTGCTCAAAATTCTCCAGTGGATCATGTCTCACTGAGAGTAAAAGTCAAAAGCCTCGCACAGCCTCTTCTGTCTGGTTCCACGTGCCTCTGAGTTCAGAGTGACTGCATCTCTCGGCTACTCTGCTAAAGCCACTATGGCCTTGCTATTCTTTGAACACCAGGCTCGCCTTTGTGTTAGGGCCTTTGCACTTGCTGCTCCCACCACCCAAAATGCTGTTCCCCAACTGCTCTTTCAGCTTGAGGCCTATGTCCCAATGGCACCCTGTTAGAGGTGCCTCTCTTTTTCTCCCCAGTACGCCCTTTGCCCCTTCCCTGCATTGCTTTTTGCCAAAGCCCTTAGAAATCCTTTGAGTTTTGCTTACATATTTACATATCTGCTTCCCCTAGTAGAACTCCAGGGAGAGGGAGAGTTTTGCCTGTTTTGTTCACTGTTGCACCCCTGAAGGTGACAACACTGCCTGGTCCTTAGTGATGATCCACAAATACTTCAGGGAGCTAGTGACTAAAGGAACAAATTCTCATAACAGCAGTATTTATTAGTCATGGTAAGTGCTATGTTCTCAGCTTTGCAGATGAAGAAGGTTTTGTGACCTGTTTAACGTCACACAGCTGGTGATAGAGCCAGCTTTAGACCCCAGGTATCATGACCCTCAGCCTTAGGTCTTTGGGGTGACCGCTTGCTGCATTCCCATGTGGCTATTTCTGTGCAAGTGCATGAACAGGTCTCACGGGGGCTCTGGACAGGCTCCATACACAGACATGCGGGCTTTCCCCGAAGTGAGAAGAGGGTACCACGCTGCTGTTATTTCCTGGACAGAGAAATATGCTTCTTGCCCCCTGGGTTCAGAGCAATAGTAATTACGAGAGTCTGGAGGGAAGTGAGAAAAAGCACTGGGGACATTTAAAACCTTCAGTGACCTGCAAATTATTATTTACAGTAACACAGAGCATTTCCTCTGCAGAGGCAAAGATGTAAAACATACCAAACATACATTTTCCTTCCTTCCTTCCTTCCTTCCTTCCTTCCTTCCTTCCTTCCTTCCTTCCTTCCTTCCTGCCTTCCTAGAATTCAAAATCCTCATAGCACTCTCCAGAAGCAGACAGAGAAGAGAAAGGGTTACTGAGCAGGTCAGAACAGAGCTACCCTTAGGAGATGAAAGGAATGAATCTCACTGTTCTTTATTAAATTCCTCCCAGAAACTCTATGAAGATGATATTAGAAAATCTGAGAATCACATTGTAAACTCCTGTGAGGCTGGGTCAGGTCTGACTGTCATGCATTTCCTTTTGGTTCAGCAGCCTACTTTGCACTGGCAGACCTGGACAAGTATGTTTGATGACTGCCTGCCTGGGAGGGGCTTTGGTTCTCGTCTCTTCCAATCTTGTCCCCAGGATGTAGACCATCTGCCATTTCTGGACTGCAGCTGCCAAAGCTAAAACACTTGCACTGACAGGGAGCTCATTCCCTATCACAGCACACACGTGCCTGCTTTATAAATGTTGCTTATGTTGAGCTACTGTCTGCCTCCTAGTCACGTACTTTCACTCTAGTTCTGTCCTCTGGGTCAACATAGGATTAGTCTACAGTGTTAGCATCAGGGAAGCTTTCTCACATGAGAAAGAAAGTGCACTCCTGGTCTCATTGCCTCTAAAAAGGCAGAATTTGGCACCCAGCGGTCCTTAAAAGCAGGAGTTCCTTGAAAGTCCACCTGGGGTGTACGTGTGAGCATGCACACATATGGATGTGTGTGCGTCACTAGTGTGGGGAGTGTGTTTAGTGTGGTGGTGCAGAGCTCAGCACTGGAGTCAAGCAGCCTGGCTCATATCTAGTGCATGTCGCACAGCTATGTGACTTGGGTATGACATGTTACCTCTCTGTGTCTCAGTTTCTTCATCTGTAAAATGGAAGTAACAATAGTGACAACCTGATGGGATTGTTAAGAGGAGTAACTGTGTGAATGTCTGTGAAGTGTTACCTGGTGTCCACCGAGCACCCACTCGAGCACATGAGCTCTTACGTACTAGTCACCCAGGGTCATTGGGAGGAAATTTTGCCTCTCAGTGGGACAATGTGCAGAAGAAATAGGGGAGCTGGGGGAACTGTCTCTGGTGTCTTCCCCCTTCAGTGCCTGTGGCTTCCCTCCAGTGGTCTAGCCCCAGGAGACCAGCCACCCCTGCCAGGTGGTGGAGGTTTGCAACACTTGCACTTTCATAAGGGACCAGAGAAATGTGAAATTCTTCAAAGTCCAGAGGAGTATCTCTAATGGTGACGCCTCAGTGCAGTGAGTGAGGAGGAGCATTCGGGGATGAAGGCAAAACTCCTCCCACTGCCCCTCGTACCACACACCCACAAACACCCCTTTGGACCACTGTTTGGGTGCATAACTAGAATCATATCTTCCTGCCAAATGCTGTACATTTGACATTTTCTACCTTGCTAAGTTGTGACAAACTCTTTGATATGGCCAGAAATGAATCGTCATCAATTTAGTCCAAATTAGTGATAATTCATGTGAAATGACAGGAAAGATAACGTGGTGGACAAATGGTATTAATGTTCCAATTTGGAGGTGGGTTAAAAAATAAAATGTAAAGAAAAGAAACGAACATTTCTGAGGGCCTGTTTATGACCCGTCCCTGTGGTAGGTGGTCAGCACAGGCCCTCGCAGTCAGATTCCACCTGTTTTCAAAGATGAACAGTGAGCTGCTCAAGGCTCACAGCAATGAGACCAGGACTCACTGGGTAGTAAGGGGGGAATGTGAAACCACTGGTCAGGAGACCTGGTTTCTAGTCACAGGTATGTGATCAGGGGCTGGCTTCTGTTTCTTCATGCATAAAATGAGAATGAAAACATCTACCTTGTATATCTTGCAGGGTATATGAAGCTGTCTTTTAAATCATTTTACCTATTTATTTATAGGAGGAATGCATGCACACGAACAAATCCATCCAGGGCTATTGGAGAGTCATTCTCCGTCCCCAGCCGTAAGCTCACATCCTGGATGTAACTCTTTAATCATGTCAGTTTTTACTTCTGGTGATTCCCGTCACAAACCCAGATGATTTTCTCCTACATCTGCATCCATTCACCCCTTGTTATGACACAGACTTTTAGCACGTTTACACTCTCTTGTCTTCTGTGGATTTTTGTATGTACTGATATAATCTCCAGTCATTCTTGTGGTTACTTTTATAGGTATTAAGTAATATGCTTAAACCCTCATTTCATGATTCACCAACTTTTAGGCAGTGTCTATAGAATTGTGTCTGGAATGAAGGTGCCCCTGGGTGGAGAATGTCTATTTGGTTCTTCGATGCTCCCTCGCCCAGAGCAGTCCTGACCCAGGTGGGTGTTCACTGTGGGGGACTACTGCCTGAGGCCACAGTGCTCCTGTGCTCCCCTGCCCACTCCATCTCCCCCGCACCCCTCCTCTGCAGCTGCCTCACTTACTGCTGCCTTGTCAAGGTTTATAACATTTATACTGTGAGTCGCCCGAGTTTTGTCTGTAGGTCTATTTGAAAAACTGAAAAGCAGCACACACGATGTAAGGTATCATGATTATGAAAATATTGCATGCTGCAGAACCAAGCAATATAACCAATGTCACTGAACAGGGGACCTTTGGGAGAGAATATTTCAGAAGCCAAGCCCAAATTCTCTTTTTCTTAACAGGCAAATGCCATTGCAGCCAGTTGCTGTCTGAAGAGGAGGATGGGGCTCTGTGACTTGGGGGGGGGGGCTTAAGTTCATTCCCCCAGGTCCGTCCCTGCTCCTCTTTCCAAGGCTGCCTCGGGGGCCTAGCAGGGCTCCACTGGGAAGGTCGGCTCCACCTCCAGGCCAGTTCTCTTCCTGTGTGTTTTGGGGGTGTCGATTTTTCTGCTCAGCTTTATCTATCAATATGATGCCTTCTGCTCTGTGTTCCAGACATTTGTAATTTTCTGAACTGCTGCTGGGACCCTTCCATGTTTGTTATAGATTTATTCTTTTGCATTTATTTATTATTAAGTAAATCATTCAGTGGGACTGGGGAGAGAGGAGAAGCAAAGCAGGCCCAAGCTACCACTTTGAACTTCAGAGCTTACTTTGAACATTTTTAAATTAATAAATATTCCTTCAGTGAAGGAATGTGAGCTCCAACAGCTCAGGTGTGGAGGATTGTGATGGTGGGATTTTGAAGGGGCCGGAGGACTTACACTTGCATTCTTTTCTGTCCCCAGCGCAAACAATGTTGCCATTTCACGTTCTTATCGATGAATATTCCCAGCTGGACTGACCAACTTGACAAGTCCAAGTGTCTATGAGATAAGAATAGAGAACAAAGTTCAGGAACAAGGTGCAAGGATGAGGGGAAGAATGAAACAGGCATGTGGTGATTGTTTTGAACACTGCACTATTGATGGTTACAGCTGAGGACTTGTTTGATAACAAAAAGAATCAAGACTCCTTGAGATAACTTGACTCCTTGAGATAACTTGCCTTAACAGAAAGTATTGAGCTGGCGATAAACAGAAGGAAGTGTCAGACTAGTTTGCTCTTTTGTATCTTCCCCAAAGTGGGTACCATGATAATGCCTGCCTCAAAGGTGGTGGTGACGACTGAGCAAGGTGACACATGGAGAGTTACCCCCGTGGTGTGGTTCTCCCCTTCTGTTTCCTCCCTGCCCTTAGAGGCCAGGAGATGGATCAGCATGGGAGAAGAAAGATGAAATCTCTTTCTACCCACTCTGCTTAGCTCTCTGTAGTCAGTTGTACATCTTTATTCTGTGTCTGTTTTTGCCTGTTTATCTGCCTCTTCTCCTTTCCTGCCCCCGTCTCCAGAGCTAGTACAATCTTTAAGTGTACATTCAAAGGAAATTGCATGGTATCGGCCACAGGAATGTGCTACCACTCACGGTGGCCATGCTCGGCTCTCCCCCAGGAACCCAGATGGAGGACCCCAGCTGCGCCCGCAAGCCTTGTGGTGGGGTTTCCTGGATGCGCTTTCTGCCCCCTCAGCCATCTGCCTTTGGATAAAATAGCTCTACAGTTCCAGGACAAGTGAGATGCCATGCTTCTGTGGCAGAATTCACTGGGCAGAGGTAAGTGTAGGCTGGAGAATTACTGTGTTGGGCTCTCAGTGTAGCACGCCATCACATGATCTGGACTTGGCAGAGGATGATTTTAACAGCACCTGATTCTTCCTATAGCATCACCTTCAGACCCTTCATCAAATTGTTCCTCCCTGCCTTGAGGTCAGCCACGGTTCATAGGTCGATATAGCCAGCAGGAAAACTGGCATGTGCCCACCCAACCTAACTTCCAGGGCAGCCCTATTTTGTGCCACAGCCTCTCATCTCCAGATGTTTTTCCAGAGGTAAAGTAGATACCATCTGATATCCCCAAACTCCCTGAAGTCAAGTCCCCCCTCCCCAGAGGGACTGTAAGCACACTTGCCTGGGTTTGAATCCTACTTGTGTGACTTTGCACCTTACCGAACTCCTCTGTACCTCAGTTCCCCCAGATGCAAAGTGGAGTTCACATAAGAACCTTTCTCATGGGGTGAGAATGAAGTCAGCTAATGCATGAAAAGCCTTTAGGCTGGTGGTTCTCACCTTTGGTGCACGCAGAGTCACCTGGAGGCTTGTTAAAACATAGATTGCTGGCCCCCTCCACAGAGTCCCCTTTATTTTGCATTTCTAGCAGGTCCCCAGATGAGACTGCTGCTGCCTGAGAATCCTTGTGTCGGAACAATACCGGACATGAGGCTGATGATTTAGTTGTTATTCACTGTCTACATGGGAGATTAAAAAAAGAACTCATAATGTGTTTAGCATACATGGCATGAGTCAGCAGCAATAGAACAGAAGATCTGGGCAGTGAATGAACTAGCCCTCTGCAGCATCAGAAGGGCTGGAAATGCACAGGGAGGCCTGGAGGTTTGCAGTATCCAGGAGTCTCACTGGCTCTCTCTCTGCTGCTGGATTTATAAGTAAAAAACAAATATTGGAGCTTGGGCGCCAGATAAAGCTGGCCTTGCCTCACTCCCCAAGAATTATGGACTCAGCATGGCACCAGGTGTTATGGGAAATAATGACACAAGATTGGGCCCTTGCCTTAAGCAACCTTAGTTAAGGAGCCCAATCTGTCACACATCAAATGATAAGAAACATGGTGGGTATTTACAGTCTGACATGGCACTGGCTACAGCTCTAGAGAGTGGCCCATGGGTCATGGTGTTGGAGGGTGTGCATTGCACTGACCAGCATCTAAAGTTCTCTCCAACATTGTGAGTAAGGCCTTGGTGGTGATGTTCTAGCCTCAGGTAAGTGTCTGTACTGCACAGAGCAGCCTACTTCCATGGTCCCTATGAGGATATGAAGCAGTGGGGAGCCCTGTGAGGGTAGGCACCCTGTCTGAGCTGTGCGCGGCCACGCCCCCACCCAGAGGGTCCTCCCTGGCACATGGTCGTGTTGAATGAGTGCTCATTGTGTCTGCCCGCTGGGTTGAGCACGGGTGACCGTCCTCATCACTACTGTTATTTTGGGTGAGGATTGGCTTGGAGGAATGGGCGGAATGAGGACAAAGCCTTTGGGCAGTGGCTGGGGGTGTTAGGAAGAAAGGAAGGGAGGTAGGAAGGTAGGAAGCAAGGAGGAGCACCAAGTGCTCAGCGGCAGCAGGGAGCCAGCAGGGCTGAGGAGTGACACTGACTGGGGGCGGGCTCTGCAGAGCTCAGGGGTCGGAGAGCTTCGGGGTCCGTGTGTCCACCAGAAGGCATTAATCTCCCTCCTACCCCTGTGTCATTCTGATGCTTTTGGTCATCTATAAAGCAAGGGTCACTGAACGTAGGTCATAGTTGTTTCTCATCTAACAGACAAATCATCTGGTAACAGAGAATCATCTTGGGGATAAAGAAACATTTCTTAACATTCTCAGACCAGTTCTGTGTGTCTTAACCACTTTGCTCAGACAAACACGGTGTGGGGCTCAGGTGGTCACATCGAGCTGACTCTGACATCCAGGATATTAGACAGATAGCCTGAACATAAATTATTCTTTTTATCTTATTTAGTTTGGATGAGTTTTCTTCTCCAAAGCATAGCTATATTTCAGGGGAGACTTGTTCTGAACTTCTAGAAATCCCCAACACCAATCTGGTCTATGTGTCCTTCAGACTAGGAGCCAGGGGAACCAGGAGGCTCACCCGCAAGGACCTGTGGGCACGTCCAAGCCCTGGGCCAAGAAAGGAGGTTGGGAAACTTGCAAAGAGAGAAAAACTGTGTCCTCACTCCCCAACTGGCATCATTCCACACATAGGTGTCATTAACATTGAGGCTTTTCTGATAACTGGTAGCACCCTGTCTCCTGCCCCTCGCCTGTACAGTCTGCTTCCCACACTGCCCTAGGGGGACCTTAATAAAATACATACCTGACTGTTCTTTCTATTTCTGGCTTATGAAGTTCCAGTGGGTCCCCCAAACCTGCAAGACTGATTAGAGTTTGGTATAGGAGGCTTTCAAAGTTAAGTTGATTGGCTGCAACTTAACTTTCTGGCTTCATTCCTGTCCCCTTCCTTCCTCCTTCCCATACAGGGTGGTGGTGGCAGCTCCCTAAACTGTTTGGTGTCCTACAAGATGAGCTCCTATTTATCCTTTGGGACCCAGACAGTGCCACTTTCCTCCCTAATAAGGGGAGGGTACCTCTGTTGTCCCACAGTTCACCAGCCTCCAGCAAAGCTCAATTCTCCAGCCCTGGCCTGTCGGTGGCGAGAGGAAGCCTCGCCGCGCCCACATGGCCCTCCTCCAGTCTTCAAGAGACTCTGGAAGGTGTCCTCTGCGTGCCCGCATGTGCAGCTCCTGTCTCCTCTGCAACATTGTCACGTTCCTTCCCTACTGAGGGTGAGTAGGCTGACAAGTCCCCACAGCTGCTGTGAGTGTGCTCTGGCAGCCCGACACTTTCTGTCACCCACACGTGCTCACCTGGCCCACAGCTCTGCCCCGCAGGGTGACTTCCAGATGGGGAGAACAGAGACTAATGGTGTGGATAGGATATGAAAGCTCATACTTCCCAGGCCCTTTTGTGCACCAGGAATGGTGCTGAACGCTGAAGTGGGAAGCACCTTTTAATCCTCCTGCATGCCCTGGAAGTAAGTCTTATTATTCCCTTTTACAGGTAAGGGCTGCAGCACCAGGCTCTCAAGCAGATTAAGTGGCTTCCCTAAGTCCTCACAGCTGCTCAGGGGTGGCTATGGCTTTAAGCCCAGGTCAGGTTGGCTCCAGAGTGCAGGACCTTGACCAGTAAGCATGCCGCCTCCAGCGGCAGTGTGCAGGCTGCTGCTGACAGAATGGAGCAGCGCCCACCTCGTGCCCACCCCCGTCCCACCCGCAGTCTACCCGCTGGAACTCTCTATTTCACCACAATAGTGCGTGGCACACAGTGGAAGCTCAAAAAATGTTTAATGAGTGAAGGGACAAGTGAGTAAGTAGCATCTCCTTCTAACACGACCCTCTCAACCCTGGGGAGGATCACAATTCCTTTCCTCAACCTGACTAATAATATTGCTGTGATGGGGTTCTTACAAAGCCGCTGGGGTGCTGATGTCTGTGAAACAGACCTGGAATCTCCCTGGCCTCAAAGGGCAACAGTGTGGTCCTCACTGGGTTTGCCTCAGGCCTCCGCCGAGTTACACGGTCATGTTGGGAGTCATGGATGGAGGTGTCACCTGTGCCAGTCATGGTCACTGTGTGGCAGCCTCTTCACCTCTGGCCCATCCTGATAATGTCCCCTCCTTGCATGGTCTCTCAAGCAGGTTGTCCCATTCCTGTTCTAGCATCTGCTGTGGGGATGCCATGGACCGTGCTCAGGGTCACCTCCCCGAGAGCTGCCAGCCCTCACCCTGCCAGGGCCATGCTGCTTTCTGCTCAGGCAGGGAAGAGCCACCACCACACTCTGGTGCATAGTCTCCTGGGGCTTGACCAGGTAATGACCTGAGTACCCACGATTGCTGAGTCCTTTACAAATCCTCTCCTCCAGCTTCGCACTGAAGCCCTACCTTTGTCGTGCCCAGACCCAAGTTTGGAATCGGCTGGTGTGTGTGTGTGTGAGACAGACACTTGCTATCTGCCTTCCGCGTTTCTGCTTCCCACACTGACACAGACGGCTCTTTCCTCTCCTTCCCCCACGATGCTAATCAACCCTGGATATAGATGTTTGCTGATCTTGGTTCCTCACCCTCCCCCCCACTTCATAAGACAAATCCAGCCACATATGGATCCATTTTAAGGATTATCTGGGACCACCCCCACCACCATCCCCTGGCTACAAACCTAAAATCAACAACTTGGTCCAGACATCAGGTGACCCAGCCTCCTGGGGCATGGGGGCAGGTATTGAGCTTCATCAGCGGGTCTGGTGTTTCCAGATTTAAGGTCTGGATTTACTATGAAGCGGATGAGGCTGACGTTTCAGGACTCCCCTCTACCACTTACACGGGAAGGAGGGAGGGGCCCCAGTGCTCCTGGGTCTTTGTAAAATTTGCAAAAGTAAGCCATTTTAACACAACCAGTTAAGACCCATTCTCCCCCACCTTCCCTCCATCACATACCTCACACAGCCAGGTGACCTTGGAGTGGCTATGGGCTGTTTTGGGATCTGGCTGAAGAAAAAACTAGTTGGGTCAGGTTTTAAAGGTCCTAGGCTGGTTGGACATCATTCCCATGCACGGGTGTGTTGCTGCCTAACATAGCCATCCTGACATGAGGAGAACTGGAGGATTTCTGCTATGTGGTCTTGTCCCCATCCTGACGTAAGGATGCAGGAGCCAAGTCATCTCCCACTTTCACTGTGTGCAAAGGCACCTGGCTCCGGCAGTGTGAGGATATGGATGTATGGTGCCAGATGTGCTGTGGGAATCCTTATCACCAGGTATCTACGAGTGTTTTAAGTGGAAGATTTAGTTCTCATCGATGTCTCATTAAAAACCATTACCCCCAAATACTCAAAAACGAAAAAGTAATTTTGATCAACCAAAATAGAAAACTAAACTGCTTTTTCATGCATAGAAAATAATACTTTAAAATGATTATAATCTAAAGAGGTGATGCACAAAATATACTATAGAAAAAACAGTGCATTATGTGTCTGAGTTAACTGATAATTATTTTGATTTTATGACGTGTGTGGCTTGTGATGGCTTTTCAAAACTTTGGTAATATGTCCCAATTTTATCCTTATTCTAAGTAAAAATTCACATTTGTAGCATACTACACATATAATTTGCCTCAAAATTTATTATTTGTAACATGACTTTGCATTATTTTTGTCTTAAAATCCAACCGTATTAGCCTTGGGCTCCTGGATCTGGACTAGGTGTGGAGTTAAAAGAGTGTTTGGAACTCTGTCCCTTTCTGATCTGCAGTGTCCAAAGTGTCCCCTTGTCCCCTTGTCCACATCCTGTCAGAGTCACCAGGTTGTCCCCGGGGCTCCCACCATTAGTAGGCTCCTACTTCCTGCAATGCTTCATCTCTGCTCCTCTCTCTAGGTGTTTTCCCCTCAAATTGTCTAACTTTTCACTCATCCCTTTAGCTGTGATGCCTCAAACCTCACTTCCCAGCCCAGCCTCAGTGCTACCCTGAGACCAGTTTCTGTCTGCTTTGTACCCTGCAGTCTCGGCTCCGCGCCCAGCCTCTGTCCAGAGCCCTGTCCCCCAGGTGAGGTCAGATCTTTCCCATTCTCTCCATGGAGGGTCTCCAGCTATGCTCAGTATAGACAGGGCTCTGTCACTAAACAAGGATCTGGTTCCATATCTTTGTCTCTCTCAATGCTGAGAAGAGAGGCCCCCAAAAGTCACCCCATTGCCTAAGTTGCCCCTAAGTCATTAAGGCCATGGTTTCAAGGGGGAGGAAAAAGTGTCTTGAATCGCTTTGGAGTGGATAGTGTTTAAAAATCTCCCAGCATTCGAGGTCTGATATAGACAGAGAAAGGCCCAAGGACATCCCTGTGCCCTTCTCCCCATCAGTGTAATAGCTTTCCTGGTCATTCGATAATTTTGTGCCCACTAAGCAGAAAGAACATTCAACCTATAGTTAGATGTAGTTTGCATATTGACTGCTACTTATGGAGTTTCTCGCCTCTTGGTGCTCATTTCTTCATTTATGAAATGAGACAGTTGGATTATATGGTAGCAACAGTCCCCCAAACTACAAATTATTATGTTCTATGAATCACTGTCCTTGTCAATTCAAATTGAATAGATTTAACTATTCATAATTATCTTAACTATTATGAACTTAACTGTTCATAATTATCATATAACTAGAATTTGTCTTCCCTAAATTTTAAGGAAAAGTCATTAGAAAACTGTGTGTTAGGGGACAAAAAAACAGGACTGAAAGGAATCTTTTATATAAACTATAGCTATATCTATAACATTCTATGGTCATCCTACATTCAATAACCTAAGAAATGGTCAGCCACGATAATTAGACTTTAATTACTAACGTAGGAAATCAAAGTATTTTAGAAAGATTAGCATCTAAAAGGTAGACTTTTGTTGTTATTATTTTTGTTGTATTAGCTGAAAATCACAGCTAATTCTCAAGATTCTCTGTACTCTCCAGCACTGCAATTAATTCAGCAGCATCTTGTTACCTCTAAACGTGCACAGACCTTCTTCCCTCTAATTTCCTCTTTCCTCTCTCTGTCATGGTTAGCAGTAGCCCCACACTTCACTTTCTCAGTTAAAAATAAATAACCAAAGCACAGAAGGAAATCCAGACTGTCTGAAAATACCAAGGGCATCTTTGAAGGGACTGAATGAGTATATAGCCTTTGAAGGGAGACAGGCTTCAGCTACTGCAAACACTGCCTCTATTAACCTATGGGATCCAGGAGCTTTAGAAAAGAATGAGGGAAGCAGGTGCCTTGAAGTCATAGTGAGACAGGAATGTGGAGGGGTAACCCAGGCCTGCTTAGTGAAGAGAGACATATCGATCTGGGTTGAAAAGTCTTGCCTTTGTGGAGTTGATGCTTTCTGGTTAGAGGCCTTCAGATTCTTAGGATGGTTTCTCAAGTGTCTGAGGTAGAGGATTCCAGATAGGGATGGGACAGGAGAGGGCATTCTGGCTCCTGAAGAGGGTCAGCCCTGCTGTTACTTAACAGACTGGTCTTTGGGTTTATACATCAGTCCCTTATGTGTTTGGTTCATAAACACCAATCCATAAGAAACTGATCTTTCTTTTAGTTAGACTAAATCTAACTGCTGGACCTGCCAGGCTGAGGACCAAACTGTGGACTATGGTAACTTCAGGCAGCTACTGCTGCCCTGGGAGCCAACCAGCCTGCCCTGATGATGGCCCCCCTCTCAGCAAGCTTCCTCTAAAAACTATAACAGATCTCAGAACATTTTGCAAATAAGTGCCATCACTGCATTTTGGAATACACTGCTTAGCCAGTATAAACATTTTTTTTTCCTTTCCTTTTCTTTCTTTCTTTTTTTCTTAACCAAATTGGGTAGTCTGGCTTATCGCTCACTCTTGCCCTCTGGCAGCTGCCACGTGCGCTGGTGGTTTGTTGTGGAGCGTGGGCTCTTCTGGGTTGATGATTTGTTGCCTGGGTCTATGTGGCAAAAGAGGTGGCTTCCAATAAACACATGTTTAAGAAATTTAGGAAGGAGCACGGAAGTGGATGTGATCGCTGGCTAATTGGTTTGTTAGGCCGAAAATGCCTTTTGGTGCTTGCCACAGCAGCATCGCCAATTCCTAAGTGGCGGTGACCTCCCTTGAGGTCGTTGTGTGAATAACTGTGATGAATATCTGGTTTTGGAAGGTTAGGGATTTTTCTCTCTTTGCTTGTTCTTCTCCCTCCCCCCTAACCCCCTTTGGTTGTTTGGGATCTTATTGAAAATCACAAACCAGAAAGAAAACAGCTTTCAGAATCAGTGGTGAACATTTCAAGAATCAAGTTACTGCGGCCTGTGGCTCTTGAGCTCAACTTGAAGAAAATCCAGGTTGCTTTGGTGATCTCCCAGTACATTTTCCCTAAAATATTCACTTACTCTTGGTTTACCAGTGAGCAGGAGGTGGAAAAGGGAAGAAGGGTCAGGCAACATCGTGCATCAGGATGCATACATGTATATATCCCTCACCCGCTGCACTAATTGGGTGTATGGGGGCTACCACTGAGTCAGATGTTTTGGAACAAAAACAAGTCCTGGAGGCAGAGGACATGGTTTGGGGGTAAACTGAACAATTTCGTAGGCAGGCTTTCAATGTACCTTAAATAAGAAATTCAGTGGGTGTCTGAAGTTAAGGTGGAAGGCTGGTATAAGATCATTTTCTGGGAGAGCAAGGTGGGCCTGGAGTGAGATCTGCTCCTTCCATGAAGTGGAGACCATGGTAGTGGAAAAGCTTGAACCCAGAGTTAAGAGCCACTCTTTCTAATTCTTGCTTTCCTTCGTGCTAATCTGGATGCTAAATCAGTTTGTCTTTCTGGGCCTTGCTTGCCTGGTAATAAGGTAATTGGATCAGTTCCTTGATGACATGCTTTCCCTCTGTGTTTACCCACACTCACCTCAAACATTCTTGTCACCACAAATGCTTTCATCATTACCCCTGGGTGAGTCATATGATACAAATTTTGCACCATGACCACACACATCACATTTTCCAATGGGGCACATTATATAGTAGCAGTATTAAAAATTTTTATTAAGTTGAGGAACCAATACACTCAAAAGGGAAGAAGCTAGAACTGTAGAATGTTTAAAAGATAATTTGAATTACAAATGGTGCCACAAATTATGGCTAAATAGATATTGTATGAAGAAGGGCTACTGTGTCAACTCTGGAGATTAATTTAGGATCATTTGTATTTGGCACCTTTGTATAGTTAATGCAAAAGATACTTTTAATGCACTTAAAACAATGTCTTCTTAAGAACATTAAATGTTTCATAAGAGTCATTTATATTACTATTTGCTTAGATTGGCCTATGTACCCTCAAGCAGCATAAATTCTAAATTAATGAAGTCTGAATTAAAGAGATGTTATCGTATTTGCTTTTGGTATGTGTTAACTCTTGAATCACTCTAAACTAGAGAAATAAATCTGATATAATCTACGAGACTACATATGAAGCCAGGATTTCTTTATCTAACGAATGCTAGAATACAGAGAGTTAAATTTAAACCAAAATGAGATTTCCTGAGGTCTTGAATACTAATATGTACCGCATTAGCCTCAAGATGGGTAGGGTCCTTCATAACAAAATAGAATGCATGCCAAATCTGGTATCTTAAATAGTAACGTAGACTCCAGCCTTCTGATTAAATTCTTTGGATATTAAAATTGGGTTTGACATAAATTCAAAGTGACTAGATATTTTTTCTTTTCCTATAAATTTCAGGGAACTCTATACCAAGGCAGAGGGACTATATCTAACTCTCTCTTTTTAAAGACACTCATAAAAATGCACTCAGTGCTAAAAGTTTCCACCCAAGGAAATGAACAAAACAAGTTGGATTCAAATAGCAGCAACAACAACAAAGAATAAAATTAGAAAATTCTGTAATTAGACCTCAACATGGAAATATGTTCTAAATAATTTCAGTGACTGTGGTCAAATAAAGAATAGAAATGGCAAAGCTGTCTCACTTTTGCAGAAGCTTGGTTTTGGGTTCTCTTTCCGTACTCATTAACATCCTAAAACATTAGTGCTGGAAGGGTCATTAGAGACCACCTACTCCAGTCCCCCTTTATAGAGGAGGAGGCCTACAGGGGCAGTGGAGTTGGCCCACGTTTGGGAGCCAATTAGTGGTAGAAAGCAGACTAGAACCCAGCTCTTTTGAGCCGTTACTTTGCATAGCAGAATGTCTGATAGGCACACACTAGATGTTTGTGAGATTGAATTAACTTAATGTCCTTTGGGGTTTTACTGGAAACCAAGTCAATCAAAAGCCATCCATTCTTTTCCATTTGTGTCTCTTCTCAAGACACCTTTTCTTGGTCTGATTTTCTAGACTAAAGAAAAGATTTGTGGAGAAGGGAACTGAGGTGGGGCCATTGAGAAAAGAGGTTTTTCTCTACACTAAAGTTTGGGCTGGGGGTGAGACAGACAAAGAGAAGTGTTACCAAGTGAAATGATGGTTAAACTCTGAGTTACTTACTGAAATATATTCGTTCTTAAGTAGGTTTCAAATAGGTTTGGAAAAAAATTCTCATACTTTTCAGGGAGTTTAATGTTGTTCCCATGTAGAGCAGACTGGGCACTTACTAATTGTTGAATGCATGAATAAATCTACAGAGGAAAGAGTGTTATATGCTTTTTTATATAGTATCTGGTCAAAATCTTCCCCAGATCACTGGAAGTAGCAACCATCCCCATTTTCTGAAGAGGGAGATTGAAGGTTGGAGAACGTATGACTAGTTCTCAGTGTTAAAAAATTTCTTTGCATACTTCATGGTTTCCCCTCTGCTTTGTAGTACAAGAGCTCTAGTCTTCCCATCAACTTTCTGGTTTTTGTTTTTGTTTTTTATTGTTTTTGTTGTTGTTGTTTTCTTTTTGAGGCAGAGTCTCACTCTGTTGCCCTGGGTGGTAGAGTGCTGTGTCAGCCTACCTCACTGCAACTTCAAACTCCTGGGCTCAAGCAATCTTCCTGCTTCCACCTGAGACTACAGACACCCACCACAATGGCCAGCTAATTTTCCTATTTTTAGTAGAGAAAGAGCCTCACTCTTGCTGTGGCTGATCCCAAACTCCTGAGCTCAAGTGATCCTCCTGCCTTAGCTTCCCAGAGTGTTAGAATTACAGGCGTGAGCCACTGCACCTAGCCAACTTCTTGGTTGTTTTTAGGAAATGTTTTTTTTTTTGTTTGTTTGTTTTTTTATAGATAAAAATATGCACCATAGATGTGGCCCGACCCATTACCCTCCCTCCACCCAAACCTCCCCCCTCCCTTCCCCTTCCTTGGTCCTTTCCCCATAGTCTTGTGGTATAGTTGGGTTATAGCCTTCATGTGAAAGCT
>CAUYPK010114013.1:0-12155 GCA_963574355.1 Loris lydekkerianus | reverse complement strand
ATCCTTAATCATCAGAGAAATGCAAATCAAAACTACTTTGAGATATCACCTAACCCCAGTAAGAGTAGCCCACATAACAAAATCCCAAAACCAGAGATGTTGGCATGGATGTGGAGAAAGGGGCCCATTTCTACACCGCTGGTGGGAATGCACACTAATACGTTCCTTCTGGAAGGATGTTTCGAGAATACTGAGAGATCTAAAAATAGACCTGCCATTCGATCCTATAATTCCTTTCCTAGATTTATACCCAGAAGACCAAAAGTCACAATAAAACAAAGACATCTGTACCAGAAGGTTTCTTGCAGGCAAAGTCATAATTGCTAAGTAATGGAAGACGCCCAAGTGCCCATCAACCCACAAATGGACTAGCAAAGTGTGGTACATGTACACCATGGAATACTATGCAGCCTTAAAGAAAGATGGAGACTTTACCTCTTTCATGTTTACATGGATAGAGCTGGAACATATTCTTCTTAGCAGAGTATCTCAGGAATGAAAGAAAAAGTATCCAATGTACTCAGCCCTACTATGAAGCTAAATTATAGCTTTCACATGAAGGCTATAACCCAACTATAGCACAAGACTATGAGGAAAGGGCCAAGAAAGGGGAAGGGAGGGGGGAGGTTAGTGTGGATGGAGGGTAATGAGTGGGGCCCCACCTATGATGCATCTTAGAATTGGTACAGGTGAAACTTACTAAAGGCGGAATACAAATGTCTACGTACAATAAATAAGAAAATGCCATGAAGGGTACATTGAACAGTTTGATGAGAATATTTCAGATTGTATGTGAAACCAGCACATTGTACCCCTTGATTGCACTAATGTACACAGCTATGATTTAACAATAAAAAAAATGTGGAGTTATTGGTATATGGTTATTCATAAACAATATCCTTTATCTTTCCATGTCTGTAGGATATGCAGTGGTAATGTTTTGTTTTTCATTGCTGATATTTGTTACATTCTTTCATCTTCATATTCTGTCTCTCTTTCCTCTCCTTTATCATTTATTTATCCTTTATTATATATCCTTTATCCTTTATATATCCTTTATATATCCTTTATCCTTTATTATTAAATGTTTTCAATGAAACAACTTTTGTTTTAGAATTTGTATGTCTTTCTGGTGATTTGGACATTGTTTTTTTAAAACCTTATTCTGTCACTCAGGCTGGAGTGTCATCAGTGTTCCGTGCATCTTCAAAATCCTGGGCTCAAAGGACTCTTCCTGCTTCAACCTGTTGAGTAGCTGGGACTATGTGCATGCCCTACCACACATGGCTGATTATTTTTTTTAGAGAGAGGTTCTTTCTATGTTACCCAGGCTGGTCTTAAGCTCCTGGCGTCATGCATTCCTCCTGCTTTCAGACTCATAAAGTGCTGAGATTACAGGTATCAGACACCTGGCTGGCCCGAATCCCCCCCCCCCCCTTTTTTTTTAAATTTCAGAATATTACATGGGTACACAAATTTTGGTTACATGCTTTATTTTGTAAATACTGAGTCAAAATTTTAAGGGTGACCCCCATTTATATAGTGTGCCTTGTACCTGTTAGTTGTGGATTTGCCCATCCCACCTGCTATATTTTCATTTAGTTTTACTTACATTTGTGCATATCAGTATTGATTGATTAATTTTAATTTAGTATTGAGTACATGTGGCATTTGCTTGTTCATTCTTGTGATACTTCTCTTAGGAGAATGGTCTCTATTTTCATGCATGTTGTTACAAAAGATACTAGATCACCATTTTTTTATAGCTGAGTAGTATTACAGGACATACATATACCACATTTTATTAATCCATTCATGTATTGGTGGGCCCTTGGACTGTCTGCACATCTTTGTGATTGTGCATTGTGCTGCAGTAAACATTCGAGTGCAATGACTTCTCTTCCTTGGGTAAATATACAGTAGTAGGATTGCTGGATCAAATGGTAGGTCTCCTTTTAGTTCTTTGAGGTATCTCCATACTACTTCCTATAGAAGTTGTACTAGTTTGCAGTCCCACCAACAGGGTATCAGAGTTCCTTTCTCACCACATTTACACTAGCATCTTATGTTTTAGAACTTTTGATAAGAGCCATTCTTCCTGGAGTGTTAACTATTACTGCAACTTCAAACTCCTGGGCTCAAGTGATCCTCCTGCCTCAGCCTCCTGAGTAGCTAGGATCACAAGCACATGCCAACATGGCTGGAAGATTTTTAAATTAAATTAAATGTTTCCATAGAGATATGGGATTTTGCTATGTTGTCCAGGCTGGTTTCAAAGTTCTGGCCTCAAACAATCCTCCTCCCTCACCCTCCCAAAGCACTGGATTATAGGCCTGAGCTACTGTGTCTGGCTAATTGAACCTTTTAATGGTATGAAGTGTATCTGTCCAGTGAACACTTTTCTTTAAAGTCTACTTTGTGTGATATTAATAGAACTACTGTCACAGCCCACGGCTGCCACCGCTTGTCAGGGCCCGGGACTGGCCAGGTCTCAGGCCCTGCTTAACTAGGTTCCGGACGTGGACCGCTAAGCTGTTATCTCACTCATTAATAATTTCTCTTAGGTGCCTGAGGGGTATCTACTTTAGCAGTAGAGAGAGAGAGAGAGAGAGAGAGAGAGAGAAAGAGAGAGAGTAAAGCAATCTTAGAATGGATAGATCTTAGTCTTTAGTAGAGCTTGGTGATCTTCCACAGAGAGATGTGCTGGCGTTCTGAGGCAGGCGAGGAGACAGAGTCAGAGTAAGAGGGTCAGTGATAGAATGTGCATGCTCCTGACTGCCTTCTCTTCCAGCCTAATATAAGGCTGATCTCATGTAGAGACTGCCAATTCACCACTGCTCTCATCTTGCGAACTCTCATGCTTGTTAGGAGAGCTACATCCCTCTCCATGCTCTTTTCACCAACGTGTTCCATTTTTGAGCAATACAGATATTTCTTATAACTCTCTCCTCCTACCCATAGGCTATATGGGCTGCTCCACTATACCAGTTTTATTGTTTTTAATATTTACATAGTATATAATAGTGATTTTTAACCCTTTTTATCTCTTGGCACACTTGAACCTATAGTTAAACTTCCTCAGCACACTTAAATTATGTTGATCAAAAAAAAAAAAAAAAGTAAAAAAAAAGAACATACTTACCATGCTTTGAACTTCTTTTGAAAATGATCTTAAAAAATTTTCCAGCACACCTAAGATCCTTTCGCACTAGTTGAAAATTACTGGTATACAGTTTGATGAAAGTATTTTGAGTTGTATATGAAACCAACACATTGTACCCCATAATTGCATTAATGTACACAGCTATGATTTAATTTAAAAAAAAGAAAATCATTGGTATATATGTATTTTTCATTCTTTAACTTGAACTTAGCAATATTCTTGTATTTTATTATTTATTTATTTATTTATTTAGTTTTGTTTTGGAGACAGAGTCTCACTTTATCTCAGTAGAGTGCCATGGCATCACATTGCTCACGGCAACCTCCAGCTCTTGGGCTTAGGCTATTTTCTGCCTCAGCCTCCCAAGTAGCTGGGACTGCAGGTGCCCACCACAACGCCTGGCTATTTTTTTGTGCAGTTCAGCTAGGGAGGTTAGAACCCGCCACCCTCAGTATATGGGGCCAGCGCCCTAGCCACTGAGCCATAGGCGCCACCCTATTCTTCTATTTTTGATATATTTCTTCTAAAGAAGCCTCTTTTTAAATCCAGTGTCGTACATTTGCCTTTAATTTGAAGGATTTAATTCATGGCCTTTATTACATTTGATGTGATTTTTAAAAATATCTCCTATCTTGATATTTGCTCTTATTTGTTTCACCTGTTCTGGTTTTCCCCATTCTCCTTTCTTATTTTGGGGGAGGGGCATTGATTATTTCATATTATTCTACCTCTCTGTTAACTTTTTATATTCTTTTACTATTTTAGTGTACACTCTGAAAAATACAACACGTACTTTTCAAATTGCATTGTAAATTAATACTGATATCTCTTCCTAGATAGTCCAAGGATTTTAAAACATTTTAAATTCTTTTACCTTCTGCCTTACATATATGCTACTATTGTCAAGTATGTATATTCTATATGTATTTTCATTGTTTTTTGCAGTCCATGCCCATTTTTATTCATTACCCATTTCATTGTTCCTCAGTCTTTCTACTATCTTTTAGCTTCCAACTGGTAAATTTTTCCTTCTGCCTGGAGAACACACTTTAGTATTTAGGGCTGACCAATTCTTTCATGTTTTGATTATCTGAAAATGCCTTTATTTTGTTTTAATTCTTGAAAGATGTTTGCACTTTCCCTTGCAAAGGGGCAAATAGTTACTGAATTCTAGATTGGAAATTATTTTCTTTTGGTTATTTGGACATATTTTTCCATCATCATTACTATTATTTCTTTTTAGAATTTAGCTCATGCTTTACTTGTTCTATTAAGAGATCTTTCTTTCTCCAGGTGGCTGCTTTTTTTTTTTTTTTTTTTTTTAAATTATAGCTGTGTGCATTAATGTGATCATGGGGCACCATACACTACAGGTGGCTGCTTTTAAGATTCTTTTTCTCTATCTCTCTCTTCCTCCTCTTTCTTATTCATCTTCTTCTAGCAATTTTATTATGAAGTTCTTAGGTATGACTATGAATCATCAGAGACCTTGTAAACAAGAGATAAAGCATTAAACAAGAGGTACAGTGAAACAGCAAGGGATAGTGCAGACCTGGGAACTAGTAATAGCAGAAATCTGCGTCAGGATTAGAGTTGGAGGCTTTATCACCTCTAACATAAATGGGAAGGGGAGTTTTTACTAAAAGCTAGAAGCAGAGACAGATGGGAATAACGTCACTTTATAGGGATTTCTACCATTGGGCAGGGGATACAGGGCAGCCTATGGTGACCTGTAAGAGGCAGCTGGGTAAATAAATGCCCCAATCTTATTCTCCATTCTTTTACCTCCAGGCTCCTATTAGTTCTCTTCATTGGCTACTTGAGACACTGATCTGGAGAGTGAATTTAGAGGAGCATGTGGGATTCATAGGGATTCTTGAATCTATGGCTCAGGTATCAGCAAACCTTTTCTGTAAAGGGGCACATTGTAAATATTTTTGTCTGTGTGGGCCACATACTGTTTCTCTTCTTCTTTAAATATATAGAAACCATTCTTAGCTCATAGCCTACACCAAAACAGACAGCTGGGCAAATATGGCTAACCCCTGGTGTAGCTTAAGGGTTTGATTTTTTTATGATCCGTTTTCGAGAATTCTTAGCTACTCTCTATTTATAATTTTAATTGTCTCTCTTCTCTGTTCCAGATTCTAAGGACACTTAGGTTAACCCTTTGTACTCACTCTATCCCCCGTCTTTTATACTTTTAATTTTTTTAACCCTTTGTGTTTCCTTGGTTTATTCCAGATATTTTTCTCTGACTCTTCCCTTAGTTTCCTGATTCACTCTTGAGCTTTGCAGCCTCAACTACTTTCTAATTTAATTTAATTGAATTTCTAATTTTTGGAGACAGAGTCTCACTCTGTTGGGTAGAGTGCCGAGGCATTATACCTCACATAAACCTCAAACTCTTGAGTTCCTCTTGCCTCAGCTTCCCATGTAGCTGGGACAATAGGTGCCCACCACAACGCCCGGCTAGTTTTTCTATTTTTAGTGGAGATGAGGTCTCACTCTTGCACATGCTGGTCTCCAACTACTGAGCTCTACCTGCCTTGACCTCCTCAAGTGCCAAGATTACAAGTGTGAGCCACCACACCCAGCTGCCCCACGTACTTTTAAACTCTTCTAGCACATTCTTAATTTTGGTGATCATATTTTTCAGAGTTACAACCCTCATTTGGTTTATTTTATAGTTTCAGTTTTTCCGTTGAAACTCTTGACCTCATCTTTTATCTTGTCAAATACATTAAGGATAATTATTTTAATGTCTACATTTGATAACTGAATAATCTAGAGTCTCTGTGGGCCATGTTCTATTTTATTCCCATTATATAGTTTCTTTTAGTCTTCTTAAGATTATTTTATCTGTTTGTGTGCTGTTCTTTTTTTTCTTTTTTTACTTTTTTTTTTTATTAGATCATAACTGTGTACATTAATGTGATCATGGGGCACCCCCACCTCTCCCCTCCCTCCCCTCCCTTTCCCTCTTCCTCCTTCCCCCTTCCCCTTATTCTTAGGTTGTAACTGGGTTATAGCTTTCATGTGAAAGCCATAAATTAGTTTCATAGTAGTGCTGAGTACATTGAATACTTTTTCTTCCATTCTTGAGATACCTTACTAAGAAGAATATGTTCCAGCTCCATTCATATAAACATGAAAGAGGTAAAGTCTCCATCTTTGTTTATAGCTGCATAATATTCCATGGTGTGCATATATCACAATTTATCCATTCGTGGATTGATGGGCACTTGGGCTTTTTCCATGACTTAGCAATTATGAATAGGGCTGCGATAAACATTCTGGTACAAATATCTTTGAGATATCATCTAACTCCAGTAAGATTAGCCTATATTACAAAATCCCAAAGACCAGAGATGTTGGCGTGGATGTGAAGAAAAGGGAATACTTCTACACTGCTGGTGGGAATGCAAATTAATACATTCCTTTTGGAAAGATGTTTGGTGAACACTTAGAGATCTAAAAATAGATCTGCCATTCGATCCTATAATTCCTCTACTAGGCTTATACACAGAAGACCAAAAATCACATCATAACAAAGATATTTTTTCTTTTTTTAAACAGTGGTTTGCTTTCAAACCACGTAAGTGCAGTGGTGCAATCATAGCTCACTGCAACCTCAAACTCCTGAGCTCAAGTGATCCTCCTGGTTCAGTGAACAGCTAGGACTACAAGGCAAGCACCACCACACCTGGCTAATTATTATTATTGTCCTGATTTTTTAGAGATGGGGTCTTGCCATGTAGTTCAGGTTGGTTTCAAATTCCTGACCTCAAGCAGTCCTCTTGCCTTGGCCTCCCAAAGTGCTAGGATTACAGGTGTATGCCACCATACCTGGCCCATGTCCTGATTATTATTGATTGTGTGTTGGGAATTCTACATGGAAAATTGTAAAAATATTTTGGGCCTCAGGACGGTATTTATTTTTCTTTAGAAAATGATTCAATTTGCTGCGTATATGTTGCTAAGAACACTAACAACCAGACTCACTTGAATGCAGTTTCAAGGACTGAGGTGATGTTTTTATTTATTTATTTATTTATTTATTTATTTATTTATTTATTTTTTTTATTAAATCATAGCTGTGTACATTGATATGATCATGGGGCATCATACCCTAGCTTCGACTGAGGTGGTGTTGAAGCTGTATGATGAGGCTTTTTCTGGTTCACTAGTGAATAGCCATTGTGGGTCCAACTAAAAGCAGGGCCCTTTCTTTAAAGCCTTCTAGCCTTTTACTTTTGTCCTCCTAAATCCAAGAGCTGTCAGATCTTTAGCCTCTTAGCTGCCTTTGTGGAATTGGCAAATACTCCAGGGGAAAAGCTGCTCTAAAGGCTGGACTTATTCTTTGGATTTCCATCATCTCCTGGAGTTTGGTGCCTTAATTGTTTTCTGACTTGCTAGCTTACTGATGCATTCAAGCCGATTTTATAGAACAGTCTGTCTAGGGCTTATAATTGTTCTCGATGGGAGGGTTCATCCAAATTCAATTATCTATTATTACCAGAAGACTCTGATTACTTCCTTGGGAAGATATGAGAAATATAATTATTGGGGAAGTGGAAATGCACATTTTGAAGACTTTTGGTACAACTATCTGCTTGCCTATCAGTAGGATTGTACAAGTTTACAAAGGTTCATGCTAGTTTCTTCTATGTCTACCTCACCACCACCAGATAGGTATTTTTGAAATCGCCAGTTAGATAGATTAAAATGACATTGATTTTTTTTTTTTTTTTTTTTTTTTTTGGGTAGAGACAGAATCTCACTTTTTCGCCCTTGGTAGAGTGCCGTGGTGTCACACTGCTCACAGTAACCTCCAACTCTGGGCTTAGGAGATTCTCTTGCCTCACTGTCTTGAGTAGCTGGGACTACAGGCACCCGCCACAGTGCCCAGCTATTTTTTGTTTGTTTGTTACTGTTTGGCCAGGGCTGGGTTCGATCCCACCACCCTCGGTATATGGGGCTGGAGCCCTACTCACTGAGCCACAGGCGCCGCCCCACATTGAATTTTATTAAGGCTGTCATTTAGGCTGTCTGTGTTTGAATCCTTTTATTAGCCATATGACCTTAAGCAATTATGTTTAATTACTGTATGCTCAGTTGCTCATCTGAAATATTGGGATAATGATTATATCTACCTCATGGGATTGAGGTGAGGATGAAATGAGTTAGTCCAGGTGAGGTGAGTAGAGCAGTGCCCAGTATATCAAGATATCTCAATAAACATTAGCTTTATTGTTATTTTATTAGTAGTATTTATCTTTTATTGACTAGTTGTTAGAGTACAATGTTACTGAGGTCTTTGCTCATGCAGTTCTTCCTAATTTCCATATCTGTCTTAATCTTAATCACCCTTTTGGGTTAAAATCAGCTGTCCTTGTTTAAAATTTCTGATTGTGATAGGGGCACATATGATTTGGTTACATAGTTTGCTTTTGTGTAGATGCAGTCAGAGTTATAGGCATGTCCTTGTCCCAGGAGTTGCAATATATCTGTGCATTGTTACAATTGGGTGGGCATTTGCCCCTCCCCTTCTTCTCCTGCCCCCTCCTTAAATTTCACTGAGTTTGCTTATAGATGCTGAGCAACTAGTTTCAATTTAGTACTGAGTATATGTGGTGTTTATTTTTTCATTCTTGCAATACTTTAATTACATCCAGATTGACTAGGTCACCATATATTTTTATGGCTGAGCAGTATATATCACATTTTATTCATTCATTCATGAATTGATAGGCACTTGTGTTGTTTCCATGTCCTTGTGATTGTGAACATTCAAATGCAAGTGTCTTTTTTATAAAATGTTATTTTCTTCCCGGGTAAATACCTAGTAGAAGGATTCAAGGATAAATGGTAGGTCTGCTTATAGTCTTTTGAGGACTCTCCATGCTGCTTTCTATACAGGTAGAAAGTGCTAAGGTATACAGGTTATACAGTGCTAAGTTGCATTTCCACAGTGTATGAGTGTCCCTTTCTCTTCATATCCACACCAACATCTGTTGCTTTGGGGCTTTATGATGTGAGCCATTTTCACTGGGGTTAGGTGTTCCTTTACTTTTGACCCCTTGTCCTATTTCTCTGGAACAGGTATAATATATTTTTGTATTTAACCTCCCAATAGAATATTATTTATAGTTGTATTATAGGTACATTCTTTTACTACACATCAACAGTTCATTGTACACAATTCCGAAATCTTATAACTCATTTTGTGGCAAAATCTCTACTGACATGAATGTACTTGGAGAGACCTGAGCTGGTATTCACTACTTATGGTCTTTGTGTATCTCAATTCTGAATATTCATACATTTTTCTGCAGAAATATTAATTTGCTTGAGGGGAAGGTGTGCGTCAAGGTCTCACCAGACAGGCACAATGTAGGGGTATATGGCACACCTCCTGGGTGAAGGGCTCAGCTGCAACTTGAACTTTGCCTAACCAATGCAAACAATGAATGTAACCTAATTGTATGTACTCTGATAGTTACCTGAAATAAAGTCTTTAATAAGCGCTACATATTTTATATATCTTACATCTTAAGCTCCTCACAAGAGTCTTATAAATTTGATATATCATCATGTCATTTTACATATGAGGAAAGTGAGCTCAGAGATGTGGGTCATCTGCTGAAGAGTAATCTTGGAGTGGGATTTGAATATAGGCTTGTTTTATTTTAGAATACACTTTTAACCAGTGTGATATATATCTACTGGGGTATAAGACTGAAAGGTTAGGGAAAAGTCAGATAATAAAGGACTTGACTGTAAAAAATAAAAGATTTTAGACTAACTCCTTGCCCACATCATTATTTTCTAAGTTATTTTGATTACATTTCTGTGCTAACTAGATCCATTGAATTCATGCAAGGAGGTTCTTCTCCTTTTTGTTGAACCTTGTACTTTTCTGTAGATAGAACTTGGAAAGGAGTCTATCCGCTAAGATCTGCAGAGATGGTACCTTTTCCTTGAAGATTCTCTTAGGCTGATATGGTCACTTTCTTTTCTGCATTCCTACGATATTCTGTGCACAGACAAACCAAAGTTTATTTATATAATAATCATATAATCTACTTACATGGTTAATTATGACCAAACCCAATTTGGATGGAATGAAGGGATTGTATCTTGTTCCTTTGTAATTTGTAGTACTTGGTATAGTTTCTGGCATGTAGTAGGCACTCAAATATTGACAGCATGAGGAAAACAATGAATGGGTGAATCAAGATCACATAATTCGGGATAAGAAAAAAACCCAAGTCTGTGGAAAGTATGTTTTTATTTTAATTACAGTGCTGAACAATTGGTGACATCATCATTTGAATGTGATCAATACCAGCTGTTCATGAATGGAGGTCTGGTATGTTTATAGGAGAATGTCAGCAATTCTGTGTTTTGCATTAATTAACATTGTACTTTTAATTATTTTATTGCCTTTTGACATTTAGAAGAGACTTTCTTTACAAAGTTAATTAATATTTATATAGTACTCTATACTATTTATATTTATTCTCTTCTTTGAATCTCAGAAACCCTGTATAAGTACAGGTTTTTTATGTGTTACCTTCTGACTACCGACGAAGCCCGAGACACAGGGAGGTTGGTGATTTTTTCAGGAAGTACATAGCTAGTGAGTGACAGAAAAAAATCTCATCTTCTCACTTGAGCTTCCAGAATTACTTAATGTTTAGATGGTGTCTTGCTTAGCCTTGAGTTCTCTACAGACTGGGGGTACAATTTAGCTTAGATAATTCTAGTTTCTTTGGAATTTTCTGGCCCATACCAACAATAGCATGCCATGGCCACAATGTATAGAGAAAGGGGTACAGAGAATATGGAAACTATACTAAAAGGTTTTGAGTTTCAGACCTTCTCTGGGGAATTAGTTAGGCATATCCTCCAAGCATAGGAAAGGTCTAGTGATAAGACATAACATTTGCAGATTAGCTGAGATTATGTCTCAGGGTGTTGGTTACAAGAAAAGAGTGCATTAACATTATCCATAGCTCCTTCTTTTGAAAGAAGGTAAGACTTTAAGCCTTTGAGAAGTAGTAATTTCTCTGTGTGTGTGTATACTGTTAATACATTAAAAACTTTTTGAAGGCAAATGTGGTAATCAGTGCTTATCATTGACTATATGAATGTCACTTTACATACATTGGAAATTGGAGTGTATGAAAATCAGTTCTTTTAGGTAAAATGAGAAAATCCTTAGAAGAACAATGCAAGGTGTTCAAGAAAAGTCCCTTAGAAATATTTCCTTTCCCATTGGCTGACTTAAAATCCCATGACATGTTGTTTCATGTTTACATGTTAATCATAGTAACTTAAATTGAAATAGTTCATACATTTCATTATAATCATGACAGTAGTAGGGGGACTGATGAAAGCAGAAAGTCCTAGGTAAGCTTCGGCGAGAGAGAGGAGTGTATGTTCTGCTGTCAGACCGTGGCCATGTGGTGTGAGGTTCTACAGCAGACTTCTAAAGCATGACTTGCCTTAGAGACATGGGTGGAGGTGCTGAAGACAAACTGTGCTCTTCCTAGGATGAACCTGTAAAGGTAATACAAATAAATAATGAAAGATTCCCTATTTAACAAATGGTGCTGGGTGAACTGGCTGGCAACCTGTAAAAGACTCAAACCGGACCCACACCTTTCACCATTAACTAAGATAGACTCTTACTGGATTAAAGATTTAAACTTAAGTCACGAAACTATAAAAATACTAGAAGAAAGTGCAGAGAAAATTGTTGAAGAAATCAGCTTGGGCAAATATTTTATAAGGAGGACACCCCCCTCCCCCCCAGATAAATTCAAGCAACACCAAAAATACATTACTGGGATCTAATCAAACTAAAAAGCTTCTACACAGCCAAGAACACAGTAAGTAAAGCAAGCAGACAGCCCTCAGAATGGGAGAAGATATTTGCAAGTTATGTCTCCAACAAAGGTTTAATAACCAGAATCCACAGAGA
>CAUYPK010114011.1:0-15001 GCA_963574355.1 Loris lydekkerianus | reverse complement strand
GACCCTTATCGGAGGTATAACCCGCAAATATTTTCTCCCATTCTGAGGGCTGTCTGCTTGCTTTACTCACTATGTTCTTGGCTGTGCAGAAGCTTTTTAGTTTGATCAGATCCCAATAGTGTATTTTTGATACTGCTTCGATTGCATAAAGCCATAAAGAAAATGTTATTAAGAAAAATGTAAGGAAGAGAAAATATATTTACTATTTATTAAAAACAGGTAGATCATCATGAAGTTCTTCATCCTCATAGTCTTTTATGTTGAGTCAGCTGAGAAGGATGAGGAAGAGGAGGGGTTGCTTATGCTGTCACAGGGGTGGCAGAAGCATAGGAAAATCTGTGATTATAACTGAATCTGCTTAGTTCAAACCCACATTGTTCAAGGACCAACTGCACATATTACAGGTATTATAGGTAAATATTTGCTACAATTTTTCTTTTTGATGTGAGATTTACATACAATGAAAGGCACACATCTTAAATTTACATTTGTTGAATTTTGGCAAATATGTACATTGAGTGTAACTAAAACTCTCAAGATTTGGAGCATTATCATAATCCCAGAATTTTCTCTTATGCCCTGCTAATTAATCACCATCCCCCACCCCACCCAGAGACAAACACTATTCTGATTCTCAACCATTGAAGTTTTACTGTTTTAGAAAGTACTATAACTGTAGCTGTAGAGTTGTGTTCTCATTTGTGTGAGGTTTCTTTCACAGCATGTTCCTGAGGTTTATCCTGGTTTGCAGATGTAGCAGTAGTTCATTCCCTGTTATTGCTTACTAGTATTCCATTGTGTAAATAGGTCATAATTTGCTTACAAATTCTTCCATTATTAATGGACACCTGAGCTTGCCTTAGAATGGGGTTATTATGAATAAAGCTACTGTGAACATTGTTGTCTAAGTTTTTCTGGGAACACAAATTTTCCTCTTTCCAAGGTTATCACATAAGAGTAGACCGCTGGGTCATAGGCTAAGTGTATGTGTAGTTTCACAGGACACTGCCAGAACTAGTTCCACAGAAGCTGTGCCACTTTACATTCCCACAAGTAGCATATGAGATTCCAGTTGCCCTATATCCTTACTAACTTTCAGTATAAACAATGTTTTTAATTTTCTACTTCCTGGTAAGAAGTTTTGTTATCTAATTTTAATTTTAGTTTGCATTTTCCTGATGACTAATGACGCTGAGAACTTTTTTCCATGTGCTTACTAGTCATTTTTCAGTAAGGCATATGCTCAAATATTTTGTCTACTTTTACTTTCTCTCAATAATTTTGCATAATTTTAATTGTAGAGAGGACTTATATGACTCTTAGTAAACTTATTCCTAAGTATTTTACATTTCTTAGGCATTATTGTGATCATGCATTCTGATAAAATAGTTTATAATCTTGTTAGCTCTGTTAATGTTAGTTTTATAGATTTGTTAGCACTTTATACACATTAATGCCATCTGCAAATATAAGTTTTTATCTACCTTTCTGATATTATGAATTGAATTGTGATAGACAAGTAGGCATCCTTACTGTGTTCCCAATCTGATGGAAAAATGTTTCCAAATTTCCCATTTAGGTTTAAATTAGCCATAGGTTTTTGGTAAATATTCTTAATTAGATCAAGGACTCAAGGAAGTTATTCTCTAAGGTCTTAGTTTGATGAGGGTCACTTTGCTTATTTATTTTCTTTGCTTAAATTTCAGCAGCTGTTAAATTTTTTCTGGTGTTTTATTTTTATTTTTGAGTTTAAAAAATACGTTTATTAATTATCAAATCTTAAACCAATATTACAGTTTAGCAATCAACTCTACTTGGCTTTCATATTAATGTATTATGTACTGCAAAACTTCATTTGTTGACATTTTATTAAGTGTTTTTGCATCTATGTTCAGGAGAGATGTTAAATGATTTTTTTAAACTTCTTTTAAAATTGTATGTGTTTAAGATCACAAATTTTTTTACTGAGTACTATTTTATGTATAAGTAATCACTTCTCTAGTATTTCCTCTTATTAAATGAAGGGAGGTAGAGATTTTTATTTCTTTTAGATTTTACATTAATTTCTATGTTTGCTTCAAGTGATCAGAGAATGTTATTTATATTATTTCTACATGTAGGAATTCATATGTGTTGTACAGATACTTGATTTGCCTGGCACGGGGTGTATTCCTAGGATGTAGGACTTTTAATGCTAACACTGGGAGAGTCTTGAGTAATCTAGAACAAGCTTTTCATCCTACATAGGAATAAAATTCTTAGGTCATTTTCTTTCACTGAGTACTTAATAGGTTTTATTGACTGTCCTTCAGTAGCAAATATAGCAATAAAGTAATCTGAGAGTACCATGGGATTTTTTTCTTCCACTATAGGAGATTTGATATTTTAACTTTGAAGTTCAGTGAATGTACAAGGATGATTCAATATTAATTCTTCTTTCTTGATTCTCTTATATAATTTATATTTTATTTTAATTCTCATAAGCCCAATTTTAATTTTTACTTGATTTTTAAATTTTATTTTATGGTGGTAAGAACACTTAATAAGAGATCTACCCTCTTGACAAATGTTTATGTATACAATACTAATATTATTGTTAGCTATAGGTACAGTAGTGTCTATGTATTTTCATTTACTTTATTTTCTCAATTCTCTTCTTCATATTGGTCATTTATTTGCTTTAGTTTATAGGATAACTTTAGTTTTTAAAGCCACTTTCTCCCAAAGTTGTCAACTCCAAAAATATCATTTTGTTCTATTGTCCTATCGTAACTTCTCTGAGCTCTTCCATTTCTGCTTTATGGTCTTGGTTTATAGAAGTGGTTGCCTCTTGAAGATTTAAAATTTATAGATCTATAGGCTATGTGATCAAAATGTACATTTATTAAATTTAAGTTGTATTTTTCTGATGAAAGTGCTTTCTATACTATTTAAAATTTGTATTTCAATACTTCCCTTTCTCCCTTGTGGTATCTTTGAAGGAGGGAAATTATTTCTGGACCAGCAATTTCTAAGAGGTTTATGTGAAAGAGGAATCAGTGCCATGTTTCAAGTCAACAAAAAAACATTCTTAATATTTAGGGTTGTATATGTATGTGAAGAGTTGCTGAAACCTCATATCTCTTTATCTGACTAAGCTCAGTATTGCATCTCCTAATCTCCTGATGGACTGTTTCCTGCAAAGGTGACTTGTCTCTGTGATTCCTCATTCGATGTGATTCCTCATTACCTTTTGTGCTTCCTGAAACTACCAAAAGTGCTCATACTTTTTGTTTCAAGATATTGTCAGTTTCATCCCTTTGAGGGACAAATCTTGGAGAACTGTATTTTGCTATTTTTCTGAGATCTACAGTGTTGAACTTTTCTCTTGGTGTCTTTGTCAGCCTTTCTTATACGTTATACACAAAGCTCACAGTTTGCCATAGGTGGAGCTTGCATTTTTATTTCTTCTCCTTGTTGTTTTACTCTGCCATTTTCTACAATTTTAATGGTATTCTAAATGATCTATTTTGAAAGGACCTAGAGCACAGACATGAATAATTTAAGAAATTCCTTATGTTTTTCTCAGATATCTGTGCAACGAAAAGTGGAGAATTCTTGTTGTTTTCATTAAGTGGTTAAACTGAGGAGTGCAGAAAACCAAATGGGATCATTAAAAATTTAGAAAAACATCTGAAAAGCCAATTTTCATAAACGAGTGATAAGAAAAAAAGAGACAAGAGTTGATACTCACCCCAGAACTGATAGTCAGTGGGTACACTTAAGTACAGATGAACCGTGCATGTATTTACAGCTGAAGGTGAGTCTAATTGGACAGGCATCAACTTTCTGCACTATTTCATTTTATTTTATTTTGTTTTTTGTTACACTGTACTGGTTTGTTACATATTTTGAGCATTACTCATCTCTCCAATACAAAGTAGAGATTTGTTAATTGTTCGAATATGTTGGTCAGTGTGCTAACCAATTTGGAAGAATTCTTGAAATTTTCTACACTGACAAAATTAATTAGATAATTGCCTTGTATCCAAAGTATTACCTGATACTGACACCAGGTTTTCTACTTACCTTACTTTTTCCTTGTTGACTTTACAGACAAATTGACTTGTGGTGGCTTTTCTTCTTATCCAAATATTTTATTTATAAGTAGGACTCTGATTCATATTTTCTATACTAATGCCAGAACAATGTTTGAACACTAACAGTGAGTGGAACTGTCTATGAGGTATAGCCAGGAGGGTTTGCCATAGTTTCAGGAGAGCTCTCTTCTCAGGACATAAGCACTCTAATATTGGATATTAATAAACCCTTTCAGAACCCATCAGTGGTCACCAGAAGTCCTTTCTTTCTAGCCAAATCTACTACTTTGGATCCTTTTCTCCACGAAGGATTTAAAAAAAAAAAACAACAACAACACAAAAACAAGAACATATTAAGCAAATCTGTTTACTCTTAAACTGTGTTCAGCCAGTTTGTGCTGGAGAATAGGAAGAATTGCAATTGTCTTTGGATTAATTTTATCTTTCCTCAAGATCCACAAGATGTTTGCTCCCTATGTCCCATACCACAAGGCTTGCCCAACTTACATCTTGTTGGTAAGACTCTGCAGTGCTTAATTTTGCTGTTATTTAATAATGATGCTAATATTTAATGAACATTCACCATGAGCTGTCTACGCCTTACTTCACTTAATCTTCAGAACAACTCTATTGAGATGGAAACATCCTGATCTCTATTTAAAAGATGAAGTTAAAAGATTGAAAGTGAGATGGGATGAGCTCCTCCTGCAGAACAACAGAGCAAGTTATCATCAGCACTAGGCTCTAACAGTCCATCTGAACCTCTGAGCAGTGCTGACTGTATGTGCACACTTTCCTTTGTTGTGGGCCTCTGTAGTTTATATCCTGTTTCTTGAACCCAATGGTTTTGTATTCTGTCTGCAATACAAAGATACTAATGTAGAGCACCAGCCTTATTATCTAATCTAACTCTAATTACCACCTACAGGTCCTATTCCCAAATACCATCACATTGGAGGTTAGCTTAGGGATTCAACATAGAGTTTGGGAGGATATAAAAAAATCAGTTCATATCAAATACCTATTGAATAAAAGAGAAACATTTTTCACCTTTTACCTTCACCTTTCATCTTTCACCTCTAGAAACATACAATAATTAAATCAAAAAATTCACTAGAGAGATTCATCAGTGGACTCAGGCAGAAGAAGGAACTAGAAAACATGAAGAAAAGTCCATTGAAATTATTGAGTTTGAGGAGAAAAACGAAAAAAAGAATGAAGAAAAATGAACAGAGCCTAAGGGACTTATGAAACACCATCAAATAAATCCACATATGCATTATAAGAATTATAGAAGGAGAAGAGAGAGAAAGGGCCAGAGAGATTATTTGCAGAAATAATGGCTAAAAAAAACTTCTCAAATTTGAATAAAGGTATGGCTATGTTACACAAATCCAAGAAGATCAGTGAAGGCTAAGTGGGATAAACACAAATAGAACCACAATTAAACACATCAAATAGTCAAAAGCCAAATATGGAGTATCTTAAAAGCAGCAAGAGGAAAGTGACTTATCACATTTAAGAAAGCCTCAAAGAGTAGATTTCTTAGCAGAAACTTTATGGGTCAAAAGGAATGAGATGATGTATTTAAAGGTCTAGGAAAACAATAAAAACTGTCAGCCAAGAAATTTATATATGGCAAAACTGTCTTTTGAAAATGAAGGGAAAATTAGCACATTTCTAAGCAAAAGCTGAGGGAGTTCTTTCCATGGAGCTGTCCAACAAGAAAAGCTAATATGAGCTCTTTAATTTGAGGTGAAAAGACACTAGACAGAAACTTGAAGTCATACATAAATCTAAAATTCTTTCCAAAAATAAATATGTGGATAAATAGAAAAAAAGTTTATTATTATTATTTTTAAAATTTTATTATTATTTTGCTTTGTAACTCCACTTTTATTTTTTACAGAATTCAAAAGACAAATGCATACTAAGTAGTTATAAATCTATATTAATGAGCATCCATTATTATTATAAAGATGGAATTTGTGCTATCAAATAACATAAAATGAGGGGCAAGGTTATAAATTACTAGAGCTTTTGTATATGGTTAAATTTGTATTAGCTAGGATTCTCCAGAGAAACAGAACCAATTGGAGAGTATAGGTTACATACATAGATGATAGAGATAAATAGTTATAAAAGAAGATGTATTATGAGATATTGGCGCCTGTGATAATGGAGGCTGAGAAGTACCACAGTCTGCCATCTGCAAGTTTGTGGTATAATACTGGCCTATGTCCAAAGGCCTGAGAATCAAGGGGTGATGGTGTAATCCTCAGTCTAAGGTCAAGAGAATGCTGATGTACAAGCTCAAACTAGACAGAAAGATAAAGGAGCAAATGTGTTCTTCCTCCACCTTTTGCTCTATTCAGGTCCTCAATAGATAGGATAATGCCCACCCACTCTAAGGAAGGCAGTCTGCTTTGCTGAGTCCACCAGCTGATGTGTTGATCTTATCCAGATACATCTTCATAGACACACCCAGAGATAATGTTTAATCTGGGCACCTAGCGATGTAGCCAAGCTGATTTATCCTTATATTCCAAGAATGAATTCCACCTGGTTATAATGTATAATCCTTTTCATATGCTACTGAATTTAATCATCCAATTAATACAGAAAAAGCATGTGACAAAATTCAATATCCATTTACAAGGGAAACACTCAAGTAATGAGGAAACTACTTCATCATAATAAAGGCTGTATATGAAAGCCCCACAGTTAACTTCATACTCAATTTTGAAAAACTAAAAACTTTTCCTCTAAGATCAGGAATAGGGCAAGCATGCCTGCTTTCATCACTTCTATTCAATGTGTGGGGGGTATTACACAGTTTTCAGATATAAAAATATCAAGAAACAAAAAATCCATGCAGGCAGAAACAAATGAAGCCCTCCCAGCAACACCGATAAGCCAAGCAAATTGAAACTTACACAAGTGAATTAAAAAGGATGCTTTTGACTATGTTTTATGAAATAATGGACCATAACAGTCTGTCTCAAAATTTCGTAGTGACCCATACAGTGAAAGTTCTACCCAGAACAATTAGACAAGACAAAGAAATAAAATAATTCTTTTCAAAATTGGAAAAGAAGAAGTAAAATAATCTCTGTTCACAGAGATACGTGAAGAAAACCCTAAAGACTCTGCAAAAAAAAAAAGAAAAAGAAAAAGAAAGAAAAAAGAAAGAAAGAAAGAAAAAAAGAAAAGATTGAAACTAATGACTAAATTTAGCAAAGTTCCAGGACACATGACCAATATACAGAAATTAATTGCAATTTTATGCACTAACAATGAACAATCCAAATAGGATATCTGAAATAATTCCATTTATTCTAGCATCAAAAAGAATAAAATACTGGAATAAACTTAACTAAGACAAGAAAGACTCATACATTGAAAAGTACAAAACATGATTACAAAAAATTAAAGATACTAATAAATAGAAAGATGCCTCACGTTTATAGATTGGAAGACTTAATATTGTTAGGATAACAATGCTACCCAAAGAAATATACAGATGTAATGCAATCTTTATCAAAATCCTGACTTCTTTGCAAGAATAGAAAAGTTTCCTAAAATTCATACAAAATGCCAAGGATCCCTGTATAGCCAGATAACCAGAATAATCCCAAGAGAGAAGGATGGTTTCATACTTCTAGATTTCTAAATGTACTGCAAAACTATAGCAATCAAAACAGTATGGTACTGACATAAAGAAAGATATATAGACCAATGGGATAGAATGAAGAGCCCAGAATAAACCCTCATACATGTGATCAAATGTTTATTAACAAGGGTACCTAAACCATTCAATGAAGAAGAAGCAGCAGTTTTTGTTGTTGTTGTTGTTGTTGTTTTGAGACAGAGCCTCAAGCTGTTGCCCTGGGTAGAGTGTCATGGGATCACTGCTCACAGCAACCTCCAACTCCTGGGCTCAAGCGAGTCTCCTACCTCTGCCTCCCAAGTAGCTGGGAGTACAGGCGCCCGCCACAATGCCTGGCTATTTTTTTTGGTTGCAGCCATCATTGTTGTTTGGCAGGTCCAGGCTGTATTAGAACCTGCCAGTTTAGGTGTATGTGGCTGGCACCTTAGACGCTTGAGCCACAGGTGCTGAGCTGAAGAAGCAGTTTTTTTAACAAATGCTTGTGGGAAAACTGTATATCCACATTCAAAAGAATGAAATTAAACCTAAGCTTATACTATATATACAAAAATAACTTAAAATGATTTAAATGCCTAAAACTATAGAACTCCTAGAAGAAAAAAATAAAGGAAGAAATTTATGACATTGGATTTAGCAATTGTTTCTTGGATATCATACTAAAGCACAGGCAACCAAAGAAAAAATAGATCAGTTGGACATCATTAAAATTAAAGGCTTTTCTGCATCAAAAGATAGTATTAACAGAGTGAAAAAGTACCCCACGGACTAGGAGGAAGTATTTGAAAATTGTATATCTGATAAGGTGTTATTAGTTAGAATATAGAAAGAATCCATAGAACTCAATAACAACAAAGAACAACCAACCCAATTAAAAAATGGTCACAGTACCTAAAAGACATTTCTCCAAAACAGGTATACAAATGGCTGGTAAGCAAATGAAAAGTTCAGCATCACTAATCATTCATTAAGTTGGCTATTATCAAGAAAACAAGAAATAATAAGTGTTGGCAAACATGTGGAAAAACTACTGGAGGAAATGTAGGGGTTGTACTATTGTGGACAACAGTGTGGTGATATCTCAAAAAATCGAAGCTGCAATTACCATATGATCCAGCAATTCCAATACTACTATATGCCCAAAAGAATTGAAATTGGGCTCTCAAACACATACAGTAGAACCGCCATAACTGACCACCTCTGTACATTGACCACGGCCTTAAGTTGACCTAGTTCTCATAGCTCAGACATGCACCATTTGTACATACCAGTACAGGACAGGGGGCCTACTTACTTCTGTTGTCTACCTCTGTATGTTGACCACTTTGTGACAATCCCTTTGGGATCAACCATCACCTATTGTTCACCATTTGTGCACCTGTGTTCATAGCACTAATGTTCACAATAGTCAAAATCTGGAAACAACCAACTGCCCGTTAATGAAGGAGTGGATGAACTAGATGTGGTATATACATACAAGGAGCTATTATTCAGCCTTAAAAAGAAAAATATACTGACATGCTACACCATGGGTGAGCCAAGTTAAATAAGTCAGATACAAAAAGACAAATTCTGTATGGTTTCCCTTATATGTGGTACCTAGAACGTTCAAACTTATGGAGGCGCAAAGTGGAATAGTGGCTGCTCATGGGCAAGAGGGAGTTAGAATTGGGAGTTGGTGTTTAATGGGTAGAATATTTCAGTCAGAGAAGATGGGTGTTGCTGATGGGTGCCCAACAATGTACTTAATGCCACTAAACTGTACACTTAATAGTTAAAAATGACATATTGTATGTGATGTATTTTTTACCCCAATACAAAATAATAATGCCAAAAATTTCCACTTTTTCATGAAAGCATCCTGCCTGGAACCCTCCTTCCTTTTCTCGGATCTGGAATGTTGACCTCCAGAGACCCAGTGCCATCCATAGAGCTCCATTGTTGGAGTCACTGTTTCCTTAATTTCTGTCTTGATTTATTCCCTTGGTTTGGTGGACAGTATTCTCTATGAAAGGAGGCACGAGTGTTACATCTTCTGAATCTTTGCGTGCTCAGAATATCTTTATTTTGCCTTTGGTTGTATTGCTGCTCCATTTTCGTCAGAACACTCAAGGCACTGCTCCATTTCCTTGTAGTGTCCAAGCTAATGCTTTCCAGTTAGTATGGTCTTTAAGTTAATGTTCTTGTTAGCAGGGCTCATTCAGCTTCAGGAGATGATTTCCATCTTCTAGGATTTATTGACTCTGATTTCTAACTTGAAGGTTGTCCCCCTCTACATGTTTTTGTAAAATTAACAAGACAGTTAACGGAATCCCATTCATCTATATTTTCTGTCCAGTGCTTATTATCTGTTGTGTTTGATCCTTTGTTCCTTGCTGTGCCCAGGAAGTTGCTGGAATTCTAAACTACACCTGACTGTACAAAAAGGGCATAATCAGTTGTCCATAGTTGTAAGTGTTCTCTGATTTTTTGTTTGTTTTATTTCAAAATAGCTTTGGAGTTGGATTTGCTACTTTTTTAAAAAATAAAAGAGTAAATACCCAGAAAAGCAAAATGTCAATTAAATAAAAGCACAGAATTTGAAAACTTAGTCTGTTAACTAATACATGTCCCTGTCATATTTTCATTTTATGCTGTTGTTATTAACCGAAACCAGTCATTGCTACTCTCTCAGAAGGTGTGACAAGGAGGGTGAAGAAAATTCATTTCAGATTTCATTTCACTTTTTTTTGTTTTGTTTATTTTGTGCCTTTGTGTTCCCATCGAAGCATCTTCAGTTTTTAAATGAATATTTCAGACCCAGATCTATATTTGGATGCATGCATAATCAACATCACCTTCAGGTAAACCTGCATTTTACAGCAAATAGCAGAAATTGACCTTGGTATTTTCCAGGAGGACAAATTCATAAATATGAAAACAGAAAAGAAAATCTTGCACCAAGATAGCAAGTGACTCAATACAGCTTCTGAAGTGAAATGAAAACAATTCACAAGGTGGGGATATCTACAAAAAGTGCAATAAATTATGTAAGACCACAAATAAGCACAGATAATATGAACCGGAGGCTTCTTCTTTATGCTGATGGTTTTTATGTATCTAACTTCTGTGCTTCACCTTCAGGAGTTTTGTCTATAAAAGCTAAAAATTCTGGAGACATTCTAAGAGGCAGATCTGTCATTCAAAATCCTACCTTTGCTCTGTCATAGGTGCTTTGTGTGGAAAGGAAGAAAACTAACAGTTGCTTATTTTAATGTAGAGATGGAGTTCTAGAAAACATTGATAAAAGAAATCTATAAATAATTTCTTTTAAGTGGCAAATACTTGGCTTTCCTGACTCAGTAAACCTTTATAGCAGAGCGGCTTGTCACTAGACCAGAAGGTTATTCTGAGGTTCATAATGCTTTATTTTTCCCTCTAGTTCATCCCTTGATAAGCCCAGAAAGGCTGCATGGTAAGGCAGAGGAAGAAGTGTTAAGTGACACAAAGTATTAGACAGCACATATGTAGAGATGGAGGCATGGGTCTACGCGCAGTGGTCCCCAACCTTTCAGGCACCACAGACTGGTATCATGGAAGACAACTTTTCCAGGAACATGTGCACCTGTGTCCATAGCACTAATGTTCACAATAGTCAAAATCTGGAAATAACCACATCATATATGGGTGCCTTAAACAACAGAATTTTCCTCTCACAGTTCTGAAGGACCATCCATGGTTTCAGGATGATTCAAGCACCTTACTTCTCCACCTCAGATATCAGGCTCTAGATTCTCATAAGGAGCATGCAGCCTGGATCCTCACACGCACATTGACAGTACTGTTCCTGCTCCATGAGAATCTAAGGCCACCACTGATCTGAGAGGAGGTGGAGCTCAAGCTGCGATGCAAGTGACAGGAAGTGGCTGTAAATACAGATGAAGCTTAGCTATTGCTTTTCCACCCAAACACTAACCTCCTTGCACCTCCTGCTGTGCGGCCTGGTTCCTCACAGGCACAGACCAGTACATACTATTTTCATTCAAATGGAAAAACTAACTTTGTGAAATGGAGATTGACTGGCAAAGAACATTCTCACAACAAATGCAAGGCCCCAGTGGGTCTATATTCATATAAACTCTAAGTGTTATATGTACCCTAGTGAATGTCTGCAGGGCAGATCTCATTACGCCTTCATGAGGCATGGCTGAAAACCAACCTGTATCTGATGCAGGACTGCAGATGAGACTGGTGCACTGGTAGGGAAGCCTTCAAGGGTCATTTTTCTTGGGAGCATTAAGTAAAAGTGGAAATAACTATATACAGGGTATCCATAAAGTTCGCATGCAAGTTCCACTCTGTATGTTATAACAACTTGGGGGGGGGGGGTGCACCAGTATCCCAAATGTTCACACTCCAGCTGTGTTGAGCTGCTGAGTGGTCTCAGCCTTGGGAGAACCTCAGAAAACATGGCTATAGTGTGCCAGCTGTACTTGGTGGGGCAGAGGCAGGAAGAGTAAGCTGGGACTGCTATAACAAAGATATCATATATGGGTGCCTTAAACAGCAGAATTTTCTTTCTCATAGTTATGACAGCTGGGACATCTAAGATCAGAGCACTGGCCAATTCAATTCCTGGTGAGGGTTGTCTTTTTGTTATGTCCTCACAGGCCTTTACAAGGGCACCAGGAGGGTGCCATCCTCATAACCTAATACTGTCTCAGAGATCCCGCTACAGTGGAAATGAGGGTTTCAACATATGAATTTGGTTGTCACAAACGTTCAGCCCATTCACAGAGTGGTGGGGTGCCACTGGCAAGGCTTCTGCAGGGCCCAGCTTAGCCAGTGATAGATGTGGTTGTGATAGAATTTGTTCTAGAGACATAGTGGGGACCAGAGGCACAGATCAAAAGCATAATGTGGTTTTAGAGAATTGAGGCTTAGGCAATAGATGGTCCCAAAGGGACTCAGATGAGAGGAAATGCAGCTGCTGTGAATCCCACAGAGGAGCCAGAACGAGCATCAGTGAGAATGACAGAGCCAGGGCTTCCCACAATCATAAGGGTTAGCGTGAACCGAAATATGATTCCACTTTCAATCTCTGAAAAACAGGGTTTGTAGCTGTCAGAAAGAAATGCTAATGCAATTTATCTCCACCACCATTTAGCAGGAGGAGATAAAAATTATTTCTATTACTCAGATACATTGATGTAGAGAGGGGCTTAGGGGATTAATTCCAACCTGAGTGAGTTACTGAGTTGGAGCTTTGAGTCATGTTTCATATACACGTGGAATTTATCCTTTTGGACATCCTGGTGCTTTCCCTTTAGCAGTCATTAGCTCAAGTCACCCAAGACATTATGACACAGCAATTGCACATTGCAATGCTGTCTGTCTGCTTCCTGGTGAGGTGAGTGATCGGAGCAGCAATACATAGAGATGAAGCTTTGCTTCTGGCCTGCCACTTACCTCCTGCTGTGTGGCCCAGTTCCTAAAAGGCCACAGGCCAATGCCGGCCTGCAACCCAGGGGTTGGGGACAGGGGTAGAGAGCACGTCCCTGGTCCCTTCTCCATGGCTTTGTGTGGGGCCTTCACTTATACAGTGTTACCCTGGGACCCCTGGGTTTACAAAACATGCTTGTGTCAATTTTTAGCTCAAATCCCCTTGGGTTCTTCTTCTCATATTCCCACCATCGTTTTCAATCTGGGCACCCAGAGGTTAGTGACGCTAATTACCGGCTGCTTCATCTGAGGTGACCCACTCACCTCCTTAGGGCCTCTTTTTTTGTTGTTTGTTTGTTCATACTCACTTTTCATCCATATTTTGTTATCTTTATAGTCCTACTTTAAAAAAGAGTAAATTAAACTTTATTTTCTCGAGGGACAGAGACATGCCACCTCTCCAGAGGTTGCCGAAACATCCTTGGGTTGAACTTTTCCTACCGTCCAAGGTCAATGGAGTTCAAGGTCTAAGTACACTTCATTCATGGCTAGATCACGTTTAAACTTTACAGAAAGATTGCCTGATTAGCAAACAAGTAAATTTATTTACATGCTAGTACCCTAGAGGATTCAGAGTATCAGAAATGTTTCCTAATGTCACAGACTGGGCATTCTGGCTCCCAAAACATGTCATTGATGGAGAACAGACTATAAAATGTTACAAAAGCTGAGTCTTCTTTCCCTCCTTATTATGTCTTACGGAGTCTGTAACGCCTTACTTGTATTAGTCTCTGCAAAATGCTCTCCTTTTTTTGTTCTTTTCCTCTTTAACTTTTTTACCCTGAATGCTGGATATAATATTAAAGTTAAAGTCTCTTTAACTTTTTTACCATGAATGCTGGATATAATATTAACATTTCACTGCATAATCTAGGTATTTTCATAATTTTTTAAAACACTCATCATGTGGCCTCTAAAGCTTTATTCACCATGTGACCTGCAGCAAGTTATTTAATTTTGTAATACCTCAGTTTTTCCATATGTAAAATGGGAGTAATAATGAACATTTTCTTGTAAATTTGTTGCAAGCAAAGAATTAGATCAATGCTAAAGAACCTTAGCCTTGTTCCTAATAAACAATATTTATTGACTTGCAGTGAATAAATATTAGCTGTGTTTATATATTATAATTATTAATTGTCATCATCATTTTTTGGGGGCGTAGATAACAGCAGTAGCTCTGATGCTCTGATGTCCACATAGCACAGCAGTGCGTGCTGTACTTGAAGTATGCACGCTGGAGCAGCTGCTCACACCGTGGCAGTCATGGGTTTGGGTGGCTTCTTTCCTCTTTAACTGATAGTTGATTGATACAGATCATGGGGGAAGAAGGGTGAGGGAAGCTCATGGCACAAATTCTCAAGAATCTAACCACATATATGTATACCCACAGAGTACTATTCAGCCACAAGGAAAGATGGAGACTTTACATCTTTTGTGTTTACCTGGATGGAGCTGGAACACATTCTCCCTAGTAAAGTATGACAAGAATGGGAAATAAGTATCCAATGTACTCAATACTAATATGAAACCAGTATATAAACAAGTATGAGCTCACACAGAAAAAGCACAAGTACAGTCTAGCAAGGGAGAGGGGAGAGAAAAGAGCAAATGGGGGAGGAGGGAGGCTGATTGGCAGCATCTCACCTGGTCTGCACAACGTGAGGGTGTTCAACACGCCCCCTGGGTGAAGGTGTCAACTACAACTTGAACTTTACCTTAGAAATGAAAACAATGTATTCATTGTTTGAATATTTATATCCTCTTATCAATC